>BSBK01004831.1:0-137158 GCA_027943335.1 Chamaecyparis obtusa
TATATGTATATATGTACATATGTATATGTATATGTATATGTATATATATGTACACACACACACACACACACACACACATATATATATATATACATTTGTACATATATACATATATACATATATACATATATGTACATATGTACATATGTACATATATGTATCTATATGTATCTATATGTATTTATATGTATATATATACATATACATATACATACATACATACATACATACATACATACATACATATATATATGTGTGTGTGTGTGTGTGTGTGTGATATTATTGCGAATGAATTGACATCATTCCCCAAAGAAAGTAGAACTACAATCATAAAGGAGGAAAGATCACATAAGATATACCAAGAATAATCTTTTCAGACCATGACATGGAGACTAAAAAGAATCAGTGCTACCACATCTCGTATCCAAGAAGATTACACAAGGAAACATTTATGAACAATAGCACAAGTACAACATAACATGAAACAACATATAGAAGAATAGAGATACATATAGAGGAATTATACAACAAGTTCGATTCCTTTATCACCTTACACCAACAGAGAAACAAGGGTTGTATAAAAGAATCTAACAACATTTAGCAAACACATCATGGGAGAAGTACAACACAATAGGAAAACACACAACAAAGCTAAAACAAAGGACAAGCCAATCAAGCATGCCACCTACTCTCCCCATATCCTTCTATATCATTTTGGGAAGGTGGGTAACTTGCGAGAGGGACTACATCCAACATAGTAGGAATGATAGCCAGTTCCAAACAAGGATCCTCTTGAGAATCACAATGTTCGATACTAGGTGTAAGTGTTAAATGTGATGAAAGTATATTAGGTAAATTAATGTCAATGTCAATAGTCTCATATTCAACATTAACATCATTAGTATCATCAAGAGTATCTTCTTCATCCATATTAATCAAAATAGGATCTAAGATATGAATAGTCATCATAATAATGCATCTTAACATCATTATTAGTAACAACTTCTTCTAACACATCATGCACATGTTTATCCAAAGAAGGTAGATATTTTTGAAGAGTAGAATTACAAGCTTTAGCTTGAGCATGATACTTCTTATGGCATTCATTATAAAATTGATTATGATTTTCTTTACTTCAAATAGGTTGAGAACTAGGAGGAACAACCACAGGATCCTTCATAGGTTCTTTAGGAAGATCAATAAGATTATCAACAATAGTAGGAACTTGATTAAAACAACTAGAAGCCATAGTTAAAGGATGTATGGAAGGTGTAGGAAAATGACCACAATTAAGATCCATAGGAGGTACGATTAGTTAGATAATCTTACAATCCTTATAGGCTTGATATGAAAGGAAAATATTATTAGGTTGAGAAGGGCATGAACTAGGTAATGAAGGCCAAAAGAAATCAAGAGCAACACAATCTCTCGGCCTAAAAGGCTGATATAAACTATGATTAACCTTCTTCACTTCTTCATCATGAATAAATTTAAGACATTTATGGATAGGTGAAGCAACAACATGCATGGCATTTAACCATGGAAAAACAAGCTTAACTTGAAACTGATCAGAAGTAGGAACAACAACAAAGGTAGTGTTCACAATTTTTCCACAAAGTTCAACCGGTAAGTTAATAGAACCAAATGATGGATAAAGAAAACCATTACAAGTTTGAATCAACACATCTAATGTATCAGAAGAATCACATTGCAATTTTTTTATAAAAATCTTTTCTTCAGTAATAACATTGACTAAGGATGTAGGATCAACAAGACAACCACAAGTAGGTTTCTAAGAAATCCTAGCATAAATATAAAGGGGACCTTTAGGAGCTTTAATAGTCTCAGAATCATCAAAGGTAATCAAAAGTTCCCGAGGTCTTATATTCTTAGGTTTTTGTCAAGGTTTAGGTTGAGTTTTCAATTTAGGCTTAGCTTTTAGTCGAGGTTGAGATTGAACTTCATATTGAAGCTGAGGTTGAGGTTGAGGTGGAGATATAGATTGACCAACATGCTCCACTTGATTAACAATGTGATTGAGATCATCCATCTTTGAATCATAGACAATTTCCATAAAAGATGGCTAAGCAATGGTATTAGTATCATGCATAGGTAAAGGATTCCTATAGATTTGAAGGTTTTGATTAGGAGGAGATACAGATTTATTCCCTCTACCATCAAAATTATCAATAGATAAGGCATTAGGATGAATTAAATCTTGAACCTTATGTTTTAAAGAATAATACTTCTCACTATCATGACCATTTTGACGATGATATTGACAAAACACTTTAAGATCAAAATATTTAGATGCAATCATAGTAGGTAAAAGAGGTCGAATAGGAGGTAAAGTAATCATATTAGCAGTTAACAACCTATTCATAATAGAATGTAAATATTTAGAAAGAGGATTAAATGCACGATTTAATTGAAAAGCAGTGGATGCAAAAGTGGCATTGTGAGATGCAACAACAACTTGATCAGAAACTACATTCACTTGTTTGTTTATCTTGACATAGTTGTTGAATTTTTTAAATTTGTTTGGATTAGGAGTAGCATCACTCTTATCAACTAGAACATGAGCCATTGGAGTGTTGCTCTCAAATTGACTCACTTGTAATTGATAATGATGAAGCGCTGCACAAAGTTGTTGAAAAGAGGTAAATTCAGCAAGCATAATCTTATCTCTAATATTCTTTTGTAAATTTGAAATAAACATACATTGAATATCAATATCAGGAATAGGATAGGAAATTTGAGCATGAAAATGCTTAAATCTACCAATAAATTTAGTCAATTTTTCCTTAGCACTTTGTTTACAATACATCAAATCAGTCAAAGACACTTGCAGGCCAATGTTGTTTTGAAATTATTGAATAAAAGCATTGGCAAGTTGGGGAAATGAATCAATAGAATAAGGAGGCAAGGAACAATACCATTGTAAGGCCTTGTCATGAAAAGTTCTAGCAGACAGTTTGGCTGAAATCCTATGGTCATGAGCATAATCACTACCATGTATTTGAAATGTTTTAACATGATGCATAGGGTCTCCTTTTCTGTTATAATTCTCAAGATGATGCATATCAACTTGTTGAGGAATAGGAGTACAGATAATGTCTCAGGACAAAGGACTTCCCATGTCACAAGTAGGAATACTAAACTTGTTTTGAGTTAAAGAAGCAAGTTGTTGTTGTAGGGATGACATAGTTCAAGCCAAACTGATGATTGTTGAATCATTAGAGGAAATAGGAGGAATAGAAACATTAGAAACACTAGGTAAAGTGTAAGAAGCTACAAGAATGGAAGACACAATTGGAGGAACACTTGGAACTATAGTTACAAGTGGATTGGAATAAGTAAAAGGAACATTATGATAAGAAGGTTGTGATGTAGGAAGGGACATAGGAGGAACACTCATAGGAATAGAGGGAACCCTCATAGTAATCAAAAAAGGATTATAGGTAGGAACACTTGGTAAAGGATTAGAAGAAGGTTATATACTAGTGATAGGAGGAATCAACCCTAAATATTGAGCTTCTCAAGCTAAAGGTTTAGCATTTGAATGCACGAGGTGATTAATACCACGCAAGAGGTTAACACCTTGATCACTATCATGAATAACTTTATTAAGAGCCTCTATAGCTTGAATAGAATCTTGATTATGGTTTTCTTGAATAAGCCAATTACCCATTTTATCAAGTTCAGTTGAAAGTTTTTGGACTTGTTCCGGAGGAATCCTTAAAGCATCATCCTCATCATGAGATGAGTGAATATTTTTTCTCCATAATAGGATTAGAATCATGAAGAAACAAATTATCATCGAGGATCCTAAGGAAAGGAGAGGAAGATTTAGGATCAAAGGCACCCATGAGTCTACGAATTCTTCTAACTGGAATGTTATAAGTAGGACTAGAAGTAGTAAAGCTCATAAACCAATGCAATGCAAATGAACTAAACTAATAAAACATAAAGCATGAATATTTTCATATTTTGAAAGAAATTTTGCAATTTTTTGTATTTTTGAAATCTAATTACCATGCAAGATTTAACACAAAGAGAAAATCTAACATCAACAAGATAATATAAAAGGAAATCTAACACCACAAGACACAATAGGGCATCTAATTCCATAAAAGAAAGGAGAGTAAGTATGTCAAGTTCACCAAAAAGAATGATATGAAATTGTAGTTCACCAAAATGAATAGGGTTTGAATTTGGATAGGAGTAAGATGTATGATATAGGGGTAGAATATCGGACCTATCTTCAATCCAAATTCCCAAAAGGAAATATCCAAATGGATTAATCACAAAGAAGTGATCAATGCACAAAAGAATCAAACAATGGAGAATATGAAGAAAGGAGAAAATCCTATAATCTACTATAGAAAGTATATGCTTAAAATCTAAAAATAAGTAGAAGTAAAATACTAACCTCAAAATAGGGTAGATCTAGAAAATTCTAATTTCTGATGTTTGTGTATAGTTTCAATAATTCTACAACCTGTTTTGGACTGGAAATGCCAAGACGGAGAAAACCCATAAAACTTTTGTCTTTCGAGAAGTAGATAGTCCTTACCCAGATAGCGGGGCAAGGTCTTACCCCAGGGTAGGATCCTACCCCCCACTAAAGGTCATCCTTTACCCAAAACAACTCTGATAGAAAATCTATTCATGGATCTCAAAAGTTCACCGAAAAGGGTATCCAGATCCAAATTCTCATTCATAGTCATGTACCTATACCTGCAAGAAAAAGAGGGTTTTTGTTGTTTGGATTAGGGGTTTGCCTTGGTAAAACCCCAATTTAGAAATTAACCTTGAAATTGAATTGAAATTTCAATATGTATAAACAAATTAAATGGAACTATTCACATTGCTTATGTTGAAGTTCTTGTGGAGGATTCAAATTATTGAATCCACAAGTAGGAATGCTCCAAATGAATGTAGAAATGATGGAGGATGTCTCCAATCAATGGAACTAGATCTTCAACACCAATCTTGAATGGATATTTGCATAGGAAGAGGCTTGGATGAGTTTGGATGGAGAAATATTCAAGGGGGCTCCAAAGAGATTGAATCCTTCAATGACTAACAATGGATCTCCTTAATGAATGCTTGAACGCTTGAATGCTTGAATGCTAGGCTTGAAGATTAATGAATAATTTCTTGATTTCCTTCTCCTTCTTTCTTACTTGATTGCAAAACTTGATGACTTGATCCTAAAATTGCTTGATTGTGGATGTTTGATCATGAAAGTGGATGGAGAAAATGAGAGAGGAAGGCCTCCTTTTATAGTGATCTAGGCAAAAAACCTCTAGAGAAGACTAGCATTGGAGAATTAAATCCCAATTAACTTTAACCCATAGAAATGGACTCAAATTAAATGAAATTTAAGGATTTACCATTCTGAAACCTAAAATGGCCGACCCAAAACGGGAAAAGAAATCTTTTCAAAACCTGATATCCTAAAACTCCCAAAATCTAAAAATTGGACCTAGGGTCAGGGATGAGGTAGAGACGTCCCTAGGTTAGGTTTGAGGTCATCCCTAACCTAGGTTAGGGTCTAGGTCATCATTGACCCTACCAAGTTATCTTTGACCCAAACAGTCAAAAACTCTAGATTCTCAAAGAAATTTTTTTAGAAAAGGCTAGAAATAAGGAGGAGAGATGTAGAATAGGGGGGAAACAACTAGATACATGCAAAGACCTGATCAAGGTTCTTAAGATGACCCCAGACCACTTACTCAAAGGGCTAAATTCTCTTAACATGGAAGTGCTTCTATTTTAAGATGATACAATATCAATGATTCAATTCTATGATGATTCTTGAATGTCGTGTTCAACAACTAAATATTGTAGGTAGATTTAACTACACTTCATAAAAAATATTATAAATAAAGTATGTTAAATTTTAAATTCATAGTATTAACATTCAAATATTTTGAACTTATAACACTTCATACTAGTTTTGTTTATTTCTCAAGATCCACCACCATTTATAAAGATATCTTGATATGATCAGGTTGATTTTCAATTAACTAGAAAGCTTAATTTCCTATATTGTAACCTTAAAACATAATGAATGATAAAATCCCCTCAGTTTTTTTATCAACAAATAAACACTAAAAAAATAATAAAAATAAAATTAGAAATACAAAATTCTCATTACTCTAATTCTTACATGTTAGTATACATTTGACAAGGTATTGTACAATTATGTTCAAGTAGGTTTTGTTCTACAAATCATTCAATTTGTCATGTATAAGGTCACTAAGTCTAGTTTACATTTGTTTCTAAATTTCTCCTATACTCATCATGTTTGGGGTCTTCTTCTCCAACATTGTAATATTGATTAGGGTTTTTTGTCTTCTTTCTGGGATCTCCTTTGACTATGGAAGGATCCCACTTCTAATGAATCTCTAAATACTTTTTGGTTGGTAACCTTTAAAATTTTCATTAAGGGTTTATGGAAAGAGAGAAATAATGAAGTCTTCAAGGATTTAGCTCTCTCATTAGATTTTTTTTTGTGAAGATCATTAGGGATATTTCAGAAAAATTCAATTCTACTAGGGCTAAGTTCACCAATAGGGATAATAAATTGTTCTCTCTGTATGATCATTAGATTGTTTCCACTTCATAAATTAAAGGTGATATTTCCATTTCTTTTATACCTATTAAGCTACATAGGAAAAATGTTTATTAGAATCTTCCTCCTCTTGGATGAGTGAAAATCAACTTTGATGGGGCAACCAATAGAAATCTTTGGATGAATAGGTGTGGGAGAGTTTTTGGATATGATAATGGTAGGTTCCTTTTAGTAGTGGAACTATCTTTGGGATGTAAAACTAACCACCTAATTAAAGTAGATGTTTCCTACATAAGCTTAAGATTGTCTAAGATTCATAATTGCAAGATGTTATGGATAGAAATAGATTAAAATAATATCATTCAGTGCCTAAATGGTTTCAAAAAACCCTCTTGGACTACTGATAATTGGATTAATAATTCCTTGGGCATCCTTAACTCTTTAGAAAAAGTTCACATTTCTCATACTTTTGTAAAGCTAATAGAGTGGTATATTTTTTTTCAAATGGGGGGGTTTGTGCACATGAGTAGATGACTTGGAACCTTGGAGATAATTTTTCAAAGGATGTGAATTCCTTCATGAAATATGATAGGACTCATGTAGCATATTCAATCCCCTATGGTCTAATCATGAGATTGTCAATGTTGGTTTTAATTTTCTCTTTAATATGGAATGAGCTAGAAGCTAAGGGGTTTTTAAGATATCATTTCCATATCCCTTCCTTCACTTTTTGGATTTTTTATGTTCTTCCACTTCAGCTTTTCTGGTTTCATCTAGTATTTGGGTAGATTTAATGAGAATGGGTGGAGATAAAATAAGAATTAAACCCTTAAGCTTTGATGATTTTAGGAAAAAAGATAGCATTTGGATAATTTAAGTAGGGAGGAGTGACCCCCTTCATTAAGAAGCTCTATGGTTTTGACCTCAAGGTCACTACAAATTTTTCTAAGTGATGAAAAGATGGGAAAGTTTCTCTTTGGGAGAAATTTTGATATTGATGCAAATATCATAGTGGATGTTATTGGGTTGTCCATTAAAGGATCCAAGATTTTTTTAAGGGAAATAAAGTCTTTGAGGAAACTATGAAGAAAAACCCTAAAGAAGAGAAGGATAGAAATATTTTTTGTAAAAATTTCTAAAAGAAGCTTCGATATTGACCTAATCAAGTTGCTTTTTCATGTTGTATTATAGGTAATCATGAGATACTTCACTTTGAATGTTCAATATACTAGGGCTTTTAGTCACCACTTTGTCTTGCTGAATCACTTTAGGCATAAAGTGAGAATATCCTTTCCTTTCTATGTTATTGCCTCAATTAATACTAGCATTAAGGACCATAGGATTCATCATAAGAAAAGTATGGTTCTCTACTAGAGTTTATTTATTTTGATCCATTAAAACTTACAATCCCTATCTTGTCCTTACAAAGATTACCATGAGTTTTTTTAATAAGGAACAGGATTTTTGGAGTCATTATACTAAAGAGGATGAGTGGAATATCAAGGAGGTTAAACCTGAATTAGATTTGTAGAAGAGGAAGAGGATATCTCAAGTGTCCAAGAATGACAATAACAAATCCCTTGTTTATGAGAATATAGTAGTTACTGGACCATCCATTTGTAATTTTATTGAAGATTCTTAGCCAACCACAAATAGGAAAGGGACTGTATGTTTCACAATAGATCCCAATGTTGATTATCCTTTCCTTAAACTTGACAAGGAATGCCCTTATGATGTACTCCCTATTTCTTAGAATTCTCCTAAAGATGATTTTAGAATGTAGAAGTGTATTTTCCATGAGATCAAGGACATTAATCTTAAGCTTAAGAGAGTTAGTAGAAAACAAGAGAAAAAGAAGTGGAGTATGGAGGAAAGGAAGTCTATTTTTTATTATATGCATAAGATTGTGAATACTTTGGATGGTCTAAAAAATGATTGTTTACGGAGAATTCAACAATTGGAATATAAATTCAAAAATAATAATGATAACCTCATCTCCCTTATTATCTTTAGCCATAGAGTGGTTAAGAGCTTTCCTGAGAGTCTCAATGCTAAGGTTATGAAAATGTAAAGTAATAAGTAGGAAGGGGTTGTGATTTATGTTTAAATTTTTTATAAGATGAAGAGGCAAGCCCAAGAAAAATGTCTATGTAAGAGGACGAGAGGAAACTTGAAAAGGAAGAAGGATAAATCCTCTCAAGATATCAAGGAATTGAAGAAGATATCCCTCAATATGATTCAACTAGAGGTTCAGGCACCAGAGACACCAAATAATTTAAACTAAGGTTTATCTTGTGTATTTTTGTGTTGTTTTTTTTCACCTTTTTTTGTTGACTTTTTGCTAATATAGAGCTATTCCATTTTTTTTACATCATTATGACAACATTTTGCAAATAGGTTTTCGATTCCTTCAAAACCTACTTGAAGCTTTGTAAAAAAATATGGCTAACTATAATTGACTAGAATCAATGCTATTTTAAACCTTGTTACAAATTAAATATAATAATATATAAATTCCTTTGTCTAATTAATATTGATCATAATTTCAACCTTTTAAAAAATAACTAATTAATCTATGAATCTATTTGAAAAACAAATCACTTTGTTAGTAATATTTAACAAATATTAATTTCAATAAATATATTACACTTCAACTATTCTAGTTAATGTTTATGTAAAGAATAAAAAAATGATTGATGATGTTTGTGATTGGTTGGTTATTGTAGATGTGTTCACCAACATGTAAATAATATCCTTTACATATAAAAGAGTTGGGGAAGGTAAGATTCTCTTCTTAACCCCAAATTCCCAAAGGAAAGATCGAAATTGATTAACCACAAGAAAATGGTCAATGAATAAATGAATCAATCGATTAGTAATAAGAAGAAAGAGGAAAACCTTACATTCCATTTTGGGAGAGAGTATTAAAATATTAATTGAAAGGAATTGAAGAAAAATACTAACCTCAAAGTATAGAAGATCTAGAAATTGTTGTTTTTTGGTGTCTGTACTGAGTTTTTGGAAATTTTGCAATTGGATTTGGAATAAAAACATAGAGATTGGGAAAACCCATATTTTTTTTTTCTAAGCCAGGTCGAACTTGACCCAAATACGATGGTGCAATCGTGCCCCTTTATGTCGACCTTGACCTGCACTGCTTTGATGGAAATTATGTTTGCAGATCCTGAAAGTTTTCCAAAAAGGGTATCCAAATCTATTCTCTAATTTGTTATTCCATACCTACACCTGCAAGAAAAATGAATTTTTTATTTGGATGAGGGGTTGTCCTTTTCAAACCCTGGTTTTGGAATTAACCTTGACATATTATTGAAATTTTAGTAATAAACAAAGTAAATAGAACTATTCACCTTGCTTATGTTGAAACCCTTGTAGAGGATTCGAATCCTCGAATCCACAAGTATGGATGCTCCAAATGGATGTAGAATTGTAGTATGTAGGATGTCTCAAATCAATTGCCTTTAGATCTTCAACACCATCTTGCATGGATCTTGTAATAGGAAGAAGCTTAAATGGATATGGATGGAAAAATCTTCAACAAGATGGATCCATGGAGCTTGAATCCTTCAATGGATACCAATGGATCTCCTTGATGAATTAAATCTTGAATGCTTGACTACTTGAATGCTCATTTTGATAGATTATCCATAGATGACCCTCCCTTTTCTTTTCTTCCCTTTTTCTCCTTAAAATGAGAGGAGAAGGGTTCCTTATATACTAGTCTAGGACACCAACTTATAGAGAGGCCAACATATGAGAAATAAATTCCCATTAGACTCATACCCGTAGAAGTGGACCTATATTAAATTTCTTTTAAGAGTCACCATTTTGAAGCCTGAAGCAGACAACCTGGAAGTGGGAAAGAATTATTTCCAAACCCTGACATCCAAAAATCTTTGGAATTTGAAATTTAGAACCTAGGTTAGGGTCGGGGTCATCCCTGACCCAAAAGTTTGACCTTGACCCTGAGGTAAAGAACCTCAAAATCTCAAAGCAAGATACCAGAAATAGGTAGGAAAGAAGTAGAAAATAGGGTAGGATAGGGGAAAAACCAAATCCAAGTCAAAGACCCATTCAAGACATTTGACATGACCCCATACCACTTATTGGAAGGGATGAACCAATCCAAAATGGAAGTTCTTCCATTTTCAGATGATACATTTAGCCCCCACTTTAGCAAGAGTATGGACTCAATGAAAACTCTTAGTAAAGGAGATCACAAAGAAAAAGAAAATCTTATTGAAATCAAAGGCACAAGGTAATCCTCTAGCCCCCAGGGACTCAAGTCTTTGTCAACCCAAAGATTACAATAAGAGAGACATCACTAGAAAAAAGAGAAGAGGGTGTGATTACCTCTCCAAATGAGAACATATGTCCCATTGTGAATCACACAAGGAAATAGTGCAACTGGAAAGATGGAGTTGAACTTCCTAGTGAATGTGGCTACTCACTAGTCAACCCATCAAGGATTTACCCTCATGAATATTCTATTCTAAAAGAGAAAAGTCAAACTAAGAGAGATACCCAATCTTAAGGACAACTTTCAACCTTAAGGGATCAAACCTTTGTAAATTAAAAATGGATGGATCAAGAGATCCTATAAGGTAAAAATCCATGCTTTAAGGATTAGTTTCTAATCCATAAAGGGAGAAAAAAAAATTTAACTCTAAAAATATTTTGGAAGTACATGTGTACAAAAAGTGAGTAGAGCGTATGCCCCCATGTTAAAGTTGTTGGTAACACTTTAACAAGAGAAATGGCTTAAACAAAAACATAAACAACTCCACTGATTATGTTTTCACTACAAGATGACCCCAAGAGAAGACAAATCAAGGGAAATACCACATAAATATACAGAGAATATAGAATGGATCTACTTACCATGGAGTCAGTATGATCATAAGATAATATGTGTGTGTGTGTGTGTGTGTGTGTGTGTGTGTGTGTGTGATATTATTGCAAATAAATAGGCATCATTCCCCAAAGAATGTAGAACTACAATCACAATGGATGAAATAAAATGCAAGAGTTATGAAGAAGAGTCTTTTTGGACCATAACATGGAGACCGAAAAAAATCAGTGCTACCAAGTCACAAATCCAAGAAGATTACACAAGGAAAAAATTTACGAACAATAGCATAGGCACAACATAACATGAAAATGACATATTTAAGAATAGAGATACATATAGAGGAATAGTACAATAGGTTTGATTCCTTTATCACCTTGTACCAAAAAAGTAACAAGGGTCATATAAAATAATCTAACAAACATTTTGCAAACACATTATGGGAGAAACACAATACAACAGGAAAACACACAAAAAGTCACCATGGAGGAGAAGCCAATCAAGCTCATCACCTACTTTGCCCACCTTTGTCTATATCATTTAGGGAAGGTGTGAAACATAAAATAGGGACTATATCTAACACAATAGTCCAATAATAGCTAGTTCCAAACAAGGATCCTCTTAAGAATCATGATGTTTGATACTAGATGTAATTATCAATTGTGTTGAAAGCATATTAGGTAAATTAGTATCAATGCCAATAGTCTCATATTCATCATTAGCATCATTAGGATCATCAAGATTAATCGAAATAGAATCTAAGATATTGTACATGCAAATTGTGCACTTCTCTAAGTCATTACTTCCAAGAGAATCCATGAATGGGAAACCTTGAGAAAGTGACCTAGAGCTCCCTAGGCATAGAGTCACAAGGATGTGTATAGTGCTCTTAGCTAGAGCTATTGAAGCATGAAACCTTGCTAGTAAACCACACAATGGGAGATTCAAAGAGACAAGGGAAAGAATGCCAATATCCTCAACAATCAAGAATGGAAATGCGATGCAACTATGCTAAGAATGAAGATGCAAGTAAGCTATGAAAATGAAAGTATTACAAGCCTTGCTAATTAAGCTATGTGAGCTAAAATAGAGCATAAAAGAAATCTATACTAAGAAAGCATAAATATGAAGCTATGATGCAAGAATGAAAACTAAATGCATGAAGATCTCCAAAGCTCCAAAGTCTCAAAGAAATCCTGCAGCATAAGTTTAGTATTCAAAGTTGGGGATCCTAAAATGAGAAAAGATCTCTCCTTTTAAAGGAAATGAAAAGGAATGAACCATGGAGGTTAAGAGGAAAAAGATTTAATCAAGGGTGGAGTTTGAAAGAGGGAGCAATCCATGTGCACAAGTTTCCTCCAATGAGAAAGAAGTGTTGACTTTTGTGCCTCATGTGAGACAAAAAGGCCTTTTATCCTTTTTATAAAATAAGAATAATGCTTTATTTGTGCAACTTAGGATAAGGGGAAAGTGGGGGCTTTTTATTTAATAAAAGGGGAAGGAATTCCTTTTAATTAAATAAAGACTTAGGATAAAATGGTTATCCCATAGAAAATAATCGAATAAATGATAGATTTAGGATTTGATCAAGGAAATTGATATAATTGAAAATATTGATTTTTGAAAATATTGATTTAGGGATTTGATAAATTGCTAAATTGGGGCACAAAGTCTAGGTGACCATTTTAGGGTGCATACATTTTCCCCTCTTTGACTAATGTGAGATTGATTTGGGATCACATGTGGTCAAATAATGAAATTGAAGTGTGAGATTGATTTGGGATCACAAAACAATCCAGACATGTGTTTGATGGATGGGAACATATCAGGACAATGGTAAGCATAAGCTAACAAAGATAAGCTAAAAGGCAAGACCAACATACTTGTAAATAGGAAATTGTTAAGTTTCAAATAAGAGATAAGAATCTCAAGCAAGGTTTGATTGATAAAGTTGAATCAAAGATTAAAGTTTGATAGGTACTGCCCCCTTAGAATTGAAATCAAAATCAAGTAGAGGAGAAACTGTAAATTGATAAATCTGATCAAATCACTAGAAATCATAATCGAAGGTGAAAGATGATAGGATAACCATCAAGAAATGAAGATATGCCCTAGTTTGACTAGGTTTGAATGGGAAAGATATAGGATAAAGATGAAGTTAAACCTTAGAGAGATGAAGTGAATGAAGATGAATCAAAGACTAGAAGGTTGAAAGACATGGGGATGAAGAAATGAAGATGCCCCAGTGAAGATCAAAGGATCAAGCCTCAAATGGTCAGCCAACTGCGTACAAGAAGGAGAAATTTTGAAATGTGATTTTGACTATCAAGATGAACTTAGATTTTGATTTTGATCCTGAAAATGGATCTAGGACATTGAAATTAGTTAGGGGTGCAATTTTTGTGCAATTCTGAGATGTTTTGAAATTTGGTCAAAAAGTCAAAATGCTATAAAAGGGGTAAAAAGGTGATTTTCAAATTCATTTGTCTTATTGTGATTTGAGAAATTTTGAGAGCTTAGAGAGAGAAAATTGCCCAGCAAGTAGTGATTTTAGTACATAGACATTGATTTGAGTGCCTCCAATTGCACAACCGGCCTCCTCACTATGGTGCCCCAGTAAGTTTCCAGAAAAACTTACTCTTTGAGTCATTAATGAGCATTTATTGCATTTAAAAGACATTTTTAATTATTTTTTAATATTTCAAATTTCACTTGTGTGAAAGTTCATACGATACTGATAAAGTATTGCACCCCTTTGATAATATTTATCATGCGATAGTTCACATGTCAACAAAGTATTGCATAGGTGTTTGATCCAGTATCACATGATATCAAATGAAACATCATGCGATTCTATGCAAAGTATCCTACTTGAAAATATTATCACACTATTATTGAGGAAAGTATCGCATGATACTTTATCAACAAACAATATTGCACTACTGTAAGAAATATGACATGTTTTAAATTTTGAGCAATATGACATGGGTCTAGATAATTTTTGCATTTAAGTTTATTTGTATTGATTTTAGACATCCATTATGATATGTTCTAACATATGGTTTGGGGTTATGGCTTGCAAGAGAACTTCCCAATGCTCCTCATTAGAGCATCAAGAGTGACCGGGCTATGGCACGTCAAAGATCTCGATACTCTTGGATGAGATGACTTGATGGCTATGGGATTCAAGTTCTTACTAGATATGCCCCATATTCAGGTAGATCATGGGCTGATGATAGTGTTGGCTAAGAGGTGGCATAGTGAGCACAACAACTTTCATCTGCCTACTAGAGAGGTGACTATCCTAGAGGACATCTATCAAATCCTCTGAGTATCCAACCATGGTGATCCAGTGAGTATAATCATGTTTCTAAATGTGCATAGAAGTAAAGTTTCTATATGATAAGAAACTGACATGATTTGTTTGTTGGCATAGGTATACTATGATCAGGATCCAACTAAGGGACAACAGGCCATCTAGGACATGTTCCAAGATGTTACTATTATTGATAGGCACCTTAGTTGGGACCAGCTAATGGAGGAGTTTGGTCAAGATTTTTTAGTTCCATGCATAGTGTGCTTGATATTAGCATAGGCACTTATCATAGAAAAGAGGTAGAGAGGGTTCCCATTGGGCTGGGGTAGATTAGTTGCCGATTTGATAGCACACCCATGACAGATGGCATGGGGCCCAGCCATCCTTGCAAACATGCACCTTGAGCTCCATGAGATCATCTATAGGGAGAGTAGGACATGGGAATGTAGTGAAGTCTTAGCATAGGTATGGGCATGGGAGCACATCATCATTGTGTGCCCACATGTGCAGCCTAGGAAATGGAGACACCCCTATATCTATAGGTACATAGGATTCATCAACTAGCCACATAGCGGAGATGTGACATACTATAGGAGGCTTTTGGACAAGCTCACATCATTCCAGTGGAGACCATACAGGGCTTGTGAGCTATGGAGTGATCGAGAGTGGGAGCTAGGATACATGCTATGCAGCTAGCCACTAGTAGGTTGACACTCTAAGATAGTTGAGTGCTTCATCATCTCCCAAGTATGGAGGCAGTTTGGGCGATAGCAGAGGGTACCCACAAAGATGACTACATATGCCCCGGTTAGGGATGAGGAGGGACAGGGATGGTTGTAGATGTTGGACTACCAGCAGGTAGTATAGGACACTGCAGGTATATGTAGGGAGCCATGGGACTATCTCCCAGACATGGTAGATGTAGGTGTAGATGTAGCCTACAGGACAGAGTGGTGGAGGCATCCATTTCCATGGTTTATAGTTCCTGATGCACAACTGGTGACACAGGGTGGTGATGGGAGTGACGGAGATGGGGGAGATGGAGGAGCTAGAGGGAGGGTGAGGGAGAGAGGACAGGGGTCTCAATCTAGTGGCCAAAAATGGTCATGGAGATAGGCTTCTCATGATGAGGGAGATGATGTGGCAAGATTAGTTCACTAGCAGGTGGATGCTGGGCAGGATCAGCTAGCAAGGGGAGGAGGGGAGGATCTCAGGGCTCAGATATAGGTTTTGGAGACTAAGATCCAGTAGCTGAGGATTACTATTATTGTGAGAGATCAGTAGTTGATAGATCTATGAGTTGAGATAGATCAGCGGGAGAGGGTAGCATAGGCTGACGCTGCAGAGATCTAGAGAGAGGCAGCATGAGTAGCCTACTATCTTGGATTATACATATAGGTTGTACCTGAGGGATAGAGAGTGCCACTCTACTCTGAGAGGGCTAGGAGATCTGAGATGGTACCAGACAGAGTAGCAGCACCACCTCCACCACCACCATGTGATGGGGAGAGTCAGACTTAGGTCTAGGGTATTATATGTGTAGAGACATATCCTAGGACATTATCCATATTTTGGATCCCACATTGTATTTTGTATCATGACATTCATCATATATATATCATATTTACTAGATTTGTGATATATCTTGTGTATTTTTCCCACTTGTGATGGATATTTCAATTTTATATTATCTTGTGATAATGCTCAAAATGTATGATGTATGCTTATATATGCTCATGTATAATCTCTCTCATAGATGTATGTTTAGTTCTCATGTTATGATATAGACTCATGTTTCTAAAAATGATCTCTTTAGAATATAGATATGATGATAAGATTAACCCCTTGTGATGATCGGAAAAGGATGTGATGTGAAAGACAAGGAGTGAAAGACATGATCAAGAAAGAGTGAAGGATGAGCATGGTTGACTGACAAGTCCATGAAAGATGAAAGGAGAGCTCTCTCCATATGCAAGATGAAAAACTAAACTAACATTAACCTAAGAAATGCAAGCTACTATGAAAAGGTGGTTTACTTGCAAGGTCACAAAGCCATTAGACTCTAATAATCATCATCGAGCATTATTGGTAGCATCACAAGATCATATAATACACACTAGTATAACTGTGTGAATCTGAATATGATCTATATTAGATAGGTATGTGGGAATCCCACCTAGTCATCAAAGACATGTAGGTCAAGATGACTAGTATAGTGAGGCTACCTAAGTTTGGTATAGCAAGATTATGCTCACATCGAGACACAAGAAAGTAAAGATGACTACAAGCATGCACTTACGAAAATAGTCAAGGATAATACATTGTAGATCCTAGTGTCAAGTGGAACAAGCATAATGCTAATGATAGTTAGGACCAACAAAATATACTCAAAAATAGAAAAATTAATAAAGCATGTCCTCATGCCCATATTCTTCTAGCTCAGCATCATCGAAAACTATTAGGGAGAGAACACTCATCAAAGAAATCATCATAGATAGCACAGAAAGAAATAAAGTCAAACAAGTCTCAGTGAGTTGAGTGTTTAAGTGCCTGTGTGTAGGTCATAGAGTCAAACTTTGAGTATCACATCTACTAGTGGAAAATAACATATCATGACTGTGGGTAAGATATCTGATAAGTGTTGAGAAACACTTGACACTAGGGTAGTGTTGAAAAACACCATTAGGGTGGTGTTGAAAAACACCATTTGCAAGATTTCCTAAAGACCAATGCATCCTAGAGACCAAAGCTAACATGGTTATGCCCCCTAGACAAAGACAAAGACCAATTCCAAACCAAGGCAACAAGGTCAAGGCATGATGGAGGAAGGCTAAGTCTCGAGGACGCATGCTAAGAAACAAGGGTGTAAAGGCCTCAAGTAGTGCCTATTTTTAGGTTTTCACCACTTGGAGATTTTTTTTATTTTTTGTATTTTTTCTACCAAGGCCCCTATTTCCAGGTTTTCATCAAGGCACTTTTTCTATTTTTTAAAAAGTTTTGAATTTTTTGATTTTTTTTTGTATTTTTTTCAGGACTTTTATATGTTTTTAAGGATTTTTTCAGCATCATATATGAATTTTTTTGCAATTTTTTTTAGGATCAATAAATATGTACAAAGGATGCCCCCAAATAGAATAGGCATCATGGATAGAACTTCTTCAGGTGTAAGACATTGATAGGATCAGGGAGCTATTCTCCCTCTTCAGTAGATAACAAATAAGCACATGTCCCAAAATCAAAAGTAATGATGTATGGTCCAAGCCAATAGGTTCAAATATACCCTTTTGCTCTCTATGTTGTTGGTTCTTAGGGTTTTCTCATAAGACCAGATCTCCCACTTGAAATTCTATAGGGAAAACCTTCTTATTGAATGCTTTGGACATACACTTTTGGTAAACCCTCATGTGATCAAATGATGTTTTACACTTTTCATCTAGAAGTTCTAATTCTTGGGGCCTCATGGCATGGTAGTCTTCATCTGTTACTAGACTTTTGAGGAAAACTCTAAGGGAAAGAATCTCCACCTCTAAAGGTAACACTACTTTAGCACCATAGGTAAGGGAAAAAGGATTAGCCCCAGTTGGAGTACAAATACTTTTTCTATAAGCCCACAAGGTAGGATTTATCTATAGATGCCAATCTCTACCATTCTTGTGAACTATTCTATGGAGAATTTTGAGAATGGTTTTATTTGAAGCCTCTTCTTGTCCATTTCCTTGCGGGAAGTAAATGGAGGACCAATGTTGTCTTATCTTGAATTTCTTGCAAAGTTGTTTAAGGTCCTTGTTTTTGAACTGACCTCCATTGTCAGTGATTATTTTTTAAGGCCTTCCATACTGATAGATGATATGGTTCAAAATAAATAGAGAAACTATCTTGCCTGATGCAACAAAAAGTGGAATAGCTTCTACCCATTTGGTAAAGTAGTCGGTATCAGTGATGATGAATTTGTGTCCACCTGATGAGTTGGGATGAATCTGCCCAACAAGATGAAAGGCATAGCACTAAAATGGCCAATGAGAAGTAGAAGGAATAATCTCCCTACTTGGAGCATGTATTAGGTTACCATGGTTCTAACACTTTTCACATGATTTAACAAAAGCTACTATATCTATCTGCATGGTAGGACAATAGTAGCCAGCCCTAAGCAACCTTTAGGCCATGGAAAGACCATTGGAATGTACTCAAAAAATTTCCTCATGAATTTTAGCTAACGTTTGATCAGAATCATCTTTTTCCAAGCACCTAAGAAGTGTCCCATCTAAACCCCTCCTATATAGATCACCAGAGATAAGGGTGTGGCGAGAAGCATTTCGGGTTAAGTTTCTTCATTCAGAATGGTTGAAGGTTTCTATTGGCAATTTGGCTAATGTGGAAGCATAGATGTTGTCATTATGGCAACATATGATCTCTATTGAGAGCGCAAAATCTAGAAAGCAAGTATAGAAAGTTGAAGAAAGAAATTGTCTAAGTATGGATACATTGATCTTGAAAGACCACCCGATGAAGATTTAGTTGGTGACGTCCACTGGAGAAATATTTTTATTTGTGTAGTTAACTGAAGCTTCTATAGAGTATGAGGATACCCCATCTCAGTGCACATAAATTTTGGAGTAGTACGGACAAAGTTATTCAAAGTTTATCGAAGACAATTTTTGTAGACAGAATAGTTTTGGAGATAGTTTTAGCGAAAGAGTTAAGGGATTATTTTTGCTTGTCAAAATAATGACTTAATATTATGAAGGGATGACATCCTAGATGGTTACTCTTGAATAAATATTTTAGAAGCTGACCATGTAAATTTATTAGCTTTAATAACTCATATATTAGGCATACTTGAAATGTAATGAAATATAGAAGTGATATGTAAAAAGAAAGAAAAGATAACTTGCGATAGTTGTATATTGTGATAGCAGCAAAGGCTATTGATGCAAAGTTGTAAGTAGTGCCATATTACAATCAAAAACATTTTTTTATTACCTGTTTGGGTAGTGAGCTCAGCTGGTGATCAAGTTTTGTAATTTAACTCCTAACAGGGTTAAGGCTTCTAACAAGGCCTAAAGTCCATTAACCAGGACAGATCTACTATATATTGTAAATTGACTCCTAACAGGATCCAATATCCCTAACAAGATACTTTTGATTAGTGATCTTTGTGGGTACCATCCCCACCAGGGTTTTCCCTTGGCCAGAGTTTCCTCTAGAGCATATGATGTGTTATGAGTTCTTTATATTTACTGCTATGTTTGTTAATCAACTTGATAATCTTTGTATGCACTAAAGTAATCTATTATATCCATAAGTGGGCAAAAGAAAAAGTTTGTGAAATACTGATTCACCCCCCCTCTTAGTATTTCCTATTTCTAACAATTGGTATCAGAGCGCAGTTACTCGAAGAAGGAACATTCAAGGAAAGCTTAGCATATTGAGTAAGATCTCTATGGATATGGATCAACTTTAGAAGAATCGTGAAGAAGCTCTTTAACAGATTGATATGCTTACTAATGAAATAAATTCCTTAAGAAGAAAATATGAAGATGAAAAGAATGCTATTGACAAATTAAAAGGTAAGATTGAAGATTTGAAATCTAAAAAGAAATTTGATATGCTTGTTGAAGATTGTGATGAATTAGAAAAAGAAAATGAGATCCTTAAGCTTGAGTTGAAGATAGTAAATTTGAAGCTTAGTATGAAAGATGGAAATTTGAGATCTGATAATGAAAAATTGAAAATTGAGAATGAAGATTTGAGGTCAAGACTTGAAAAGGAAACATCTGAATCTGAAAAAGTACAAATGCAGTATGTGGAACTTGAGAAGTATAATAAAATTGTGAAAGATGAATTAACTCAATCTAAACAACAACTTGAAAGGCTATATTCAAAAAGTGATAAGACTGAAAAACAAATTTCTTTTGAAGAACCATTCTTTGATAGGACTGGATTTCGATATAGTATGTTTAGAACAAACCATGAAAGTAAGAAGCTAGATCTAAAGACATCTGAAAGTGTGGAGGAAATAAAGCTAGATGAGAACACATTGGAAGATCCACCTAAAGAAGAACCACCTAGAGAGAAAGAAGAATAAAAGCAAGAAGAATCAAAATAGGAAGAATCATCTAAAGGTATGCAAAGAAAATTCAAAGGTAGATGTTTTGCTTGTAATACTATTGGGCACATGAAGAGAGATTGCACAAGTAAGTAATTTAAACCCTTTAATGGACATTGTTATAATTGTCATAGTTTTGGACATAGAGCTAACAAATGTAGAAGACCTAAAGTAATTTTGAATAATTATGATAGAATGATTGGGAATAATAACAATGCAGATAAGAAATCTATTGAAGAAATGAATCAAAGAAAAGTGGTAGTATGTTTTAGATGCAACAAAGTAGGACACATTGCTAGAAATTGTAGGTCACAGATTAACTAGTAAGGACAGAGATTTGGAAACAATGGAATCATTTGTCAGATATGCAACAAGTTTTGACACTCACCAAGATTTTGCAGGATGAATAATGGAGGTTATCATCATAACCCTAACCCTAGGAACAATGCAAGAAGGAATGAAAATGTAGGAAACAAAGAGAAAGGTTGTTGTAGCAATAAAGATGAAGTTAAATTTGACGAAGGCATAGATCAAGGAGGTATAGTCAGCACTAAAAGTATTCAGGAAGTTAATGTAACCGATGGTAAGGATGAATCTTTACCTGACCCTTCTTTAAGTACTTAAATTATGTAAGTTTATGTAGTTTAGGACTTAGGATAAGTGTAGATTAGGAATTTGAATGAGTTAAGTTTTGCATAGTTAGATATAGGTTTATTATGTTGTACTAATGCTATGGTTAAGTGCACAAAAGAAAATATTGTGTTTTGTAAGGTTGCAAATTTTTTTATGGTTGCAGGTTTGCAGAATCAACTTTTTGAGGTTTTAGCGGCAAAATGAATGAATGTGATGTTAGATCAAGTTAATGTGAAGTGTTATAAGGTCAAAATTGAAGTTAATATGATTAAAAAGTGATTGAAGAGAGATTTGAAAGAAGAAAAATGAGTTAAGGATGATTTGAAGAAGTTTGGAAGCAGTTTGCAGCGACGATCATACCGAAACCCTAGATTTGCAAAGTTGAGGTATTTCTTGATCTTTAATCAGTTGATAAGATGGATATTTCTATGGCTCATAATGTTAAGGATAAGAATAGACCAAATATTAAGAAAGAACTAGTAGAACCAACTGAAATTGATGACATTCTAGCATTATCATCCCTACTAGATGAAGTATTGCACATTGAGAATGTTAAAGGATATTTAGGTTGTAAGTTTGAAACTTTGGGAGATGCAAATTTTAGTGATGATTATAGGAAATTGTACAATCAAGACATGTCAGTTAAACCAGCTTATGGGCACCTAGAGAATAATGAAATTATCAAATATTCCATGAAGTATGAATTCAATGATGAGGAATGTACCAAGATCATTTTAAGTAGAATCCACAATGGGAAATTCTGGATGGAGGATAGAGTTATTGATATAACTGCCAACCTAATTCATGAAGTTACTGGATTATCAAAAGTTGGAGAGATTCCACTCAATGAAAAGAACATGAGAAAGATTGTTTTAGATAACACTGGATCTAGTTATAATGGTAGAGGAATTGTGATAAGTAAGATCAAGTAAGATGATGTTAGGTACCTTTGCAAGATCCTAACAACTAAATTCTATGGTAGTTCAAGGGAAGATGACATGGCTGCAAGAATGATTCATGTAGCTTATCTTATGTGTATTGAGAAGAAATCGGTAGACCTATGTGAAATTCTAAAAATTTAGCTATTTGAGAACTTAGAAAAGATTAAGAAGGCTAAGTACACACAGTTTAGGTTTTCTTCTCTGATAACCTATATGTTTTTCCATATTTTGAGAAGATTTCCTTACATAGTTGATTGGAGTGACAATGTGAACACAATGGAAAGAATAAACTTAGTTTACATGAAGCACCTCTTTTATAAAGTTAATGACAGTGTGAAGCTTGTATTGAAGACTTTTCAAAATATTGTTAAGAACAAATCAAGGATTCCTCAATCCTTAGTTGTAAAGCATAAATATGACATTTGTTTTATGGTTGACACTAATTTCACCTACATTGAAGCAGTTGAGCCTAGAATGGAATTCATAGACCCTCTTGGCTATGAAATATCTGAAGCAGAAATAGTAGGATATGCAAATAGATTGTTAAAGTGTGAGTTGGATGGTCTTGCAAATAGGTTTGGAACCTATGAAGAGAATTTCAACTCTGCAATAAGTTTGAGAGAAAAGAAGAAATCTAGTAAGAGAGTTGAATCTACTATGAAGAAAATATTGAAAGAATCCGGTATGTCAAGTCATGAGTTTGACATAGCTAAGAAGACTACAGAAGCCTTGAAGCAAAGTGAAAATCTTGTAATTCCACCTGAGACATCAAGTGCAGATCCTGTTGATCCTATTACAATAAAGGTAAAAGTTGAAGTACCTGAAAAAGATGAAGGAGATAAATCTTTTTCTCCTATTCCTAGCAAAAGAGTAAAAGTGAGTGCAACAAGACCCCGAAAGAGATAGAAAGTGGTTGTACCACCTATACCTAGAAATGTAGCAGTAATTAAAGATGATGATGTAGTTTCAATCAAGAAGAAAACTTGGAAACCAAGAATTGAAAGAGTTAATGAAGATATATTGAAGCATGGAGACTTCACTAAGTTGAATAAATTCTATGATCTATATGGATCATTTGACAGATTGAACTTTGAAAATGCAATGGTTACACACATGATTGTGGTAGATAAGAAAATTAGCACTATTCATGGTAAGATCCCAGAAGATTTGTATAATAGACTTGTGAATAGAAAACATAGAGCACAAGAAGAGGACATAAAGATGAGAGAACATGTAATCAGATAGTTCTGTGAAGTTAAGGATGAAGATCATTTGAAGAGATTCTTGAAGTCTCTTGGAACTTTATTGAGAACTAAGAGAAGAACAATCCTTATAATGGGAGGCAAAAAGGAGGAAGTACAGAAAGAGACAGAGCAAGTAGTAATGCAAGTTCTTACAGATATAGTTGTAGAAAAGCATGTTGAATCAGACCCTCAACAGAAGCAATTAGAGGAACTGCATGCAGAGGAAGTTGGTATTGAAGAAGTTCCATCTTCTTCACATATCAATATTGGCAAAGAATCAATGGATATTGAAGGCACCAAAGTGACTCTAGAATCAGATGATGCAGTATTTCATGATCTAGGAAACATTGTTGACAATTTGGCTTTGGGAGAGCAAGAAAAGGTCTCAGAATCAGAGAAGAATACAGAGGTAGAGGAAGCACCAACTGTATCAGAACCAGTTCTAGCAGAGCAGTCAGTTAAAGGCAAACAAATTTTGACAGAGGTCACTACCTCTAGTGCACCTTCTATACCATTTGAAGACATTAGTGCACCTAACACTAAGAAGAGGCATATTGGTTCAATGTTTGAAGACCTTGGAAAAGAATTTGAAGATGATGATCAGCTTGAGTTCATCACATCTCTGAATAAAATTATTGGAAAGAATAAGAAGGTGAAAGACCTTGAAGGCAAAGTTAGAGTTTTGACAGAGAAACTTGAGAGTGTGATCAGCACTAAGGTATCTAAATCAGATCCATTTGAGAAAGCTCAATCAGTAATGAATTTTTTTGACTCTAAATTTTCTAACTTGAAGGATATAGCTAGAATAAAAGTTCAGGAAGACTTTGAAGCAGAAATGCAACAAACTTTGAGTGTAAATATTCAGAATGACATTGGTAGTTTAGATGTTTGCATAAAGAATTTGAGGAGACTTTTTGAGATAGGAAAGAATTTGTACATACAATGCACTAAATTAGAAATCCTAATAGTTGAAGAGGATAAGAAGATCAGAGAGAAGTTAGATGGTATTATAGCTGAGACAAACACCTTGACAAGCCCTAATGTCAAGATAAGTTCTGTAGAGAAGAGCATAAGGAAATTGAAAGACAAAATTAGAATGATAGCAGAGGAGAAGAAAAGAAAGATGATTAGGGTTAAAATCTTGAGAGAGAATGTCTCAATCAAGATATCAATTGTTGAAGATCAAATTGAGCAGTTTCTTTTAGTAAATACATCATTTAAGAAGTTTAGCTTCAATTCCCTGCAAGCTTGTCAGACAGTAGCATATGGATTGAGTACTCTACTTAATGTTGCTGAATCCATCAGGATGATATGGGAGAAACATTTTGAATCTTGGAAGTTAGAGTTTGGTGATTGTGTTGCAAGCCTACCGGCTTTACAATAACTGATAATAAGGTATAAAGTTTTTGAAATTTTTGTACACCCTATCTTTGTCATTGTTGTCAAAGGGGGAGAGATAGCAAAAAATTGAATATATGTTGAGGAAGGATACTCATAGGGGGAGCTATTCTATGGAGTATTATATTTTATACATATTTTATAACTTTTTCTTTTGGCCAAAATTTTGTATAAGTGTTTTTGAAGTTTTGTTTGCACACTTACCCAATTTTCCCATATGTTGCCACCAATGACAAAGGGGGAGATTTTTGGCAATTTGGCTAATGTGGAAGCATAGATGTTGTCATTATGGAAACATATGATCTCTATTGAGAGTGAAAAATCTAGAAAGCAAGTATAGCAAGTTGAAGAAAGAAATTGTCTAAGTATGGATACAGTGATCCTGACAGAGCACCCGATGAAGATTTAGTTGGCGACGTCCACTGGAGAAATATTTTTTTTTGTGCAATTAACTAAAGCTTCTATAGAGTATGAGGATACCCCATCTCAGTACATATAAATTTTGGAGCAGTATGGACAAAGTTATTCAAGGTTTACCAAAGACAATTTTTGCAGACATAACAGTTTTGGAGACAGTTTTAGCGAAAGAGTTAAGGGATTATTTTTGCTTGTCAAAATAATGACTTAACATTATGAAGGGATGACATCCTAGATGTTTACTCTTGGATAAATATTTTGGAAGCTGACCATGTAAAGTTATTAGCTTTAATAACTCATATATTAGGCATACTTGAAATGTAATGAAATATAGAAGTGATATGTAAAAAGAAAGAAAAGATAACTTGCGATAGTTGTATATTGTGATAGCAGCAAAGGCTATTGATGCAAAGTTGTAAGTAGTGCCATATTACAATCAAAAACATTTTTTTATTACCTGTTTGGGTAGTGAGCTCAGCTGGTGATCAAGTTTTGTAATTTAACTCCTAACAGGGTTAAGGCTTCTAACAAGGCCTAAAGTCCTTTAACCAGGACAGATCTACTATATATTGTAAATTGACTCCTAACAGGATCCAATATCCCTAACAAGATACTTTTGATTAGTGATCTTTGTGGGTACCATCCCCACCAGGGTTTTCCCTTGGCCAGAGTTTCCTCTAGAGCATATGATGTGTTATGAGTTCTTTATATTTACTGCTATGTTTGTTAATCAACTTGATAATCTTTGTATGCACTAAAGTAATCTATTATATCCATAAGTGGGCAAAAGAAAAAGTTTGTGAAACATTTTTGTATTACCATATTACAGTTAGAAACATTTTTGTATTACCTATTCGGGCAGTGAGCTTAGCTAGTGATCAGGTTTTGTAATCTAACTCCTAACAGGGTTAAGGCTTCTAAAAAGGCCTAAAGTCCTTTAACCAGGATAGATCTACTATATATTGTAAATTGACTCTTAACAGGGTCCAATATCCCTAATAAGATACTTTTGATTAGTGATCTTTGTGGGTACCATCCCCACCAGGGTTTTCCCTTGGCTAGGGTTTCCTCGAGAACATATGATGTGTTATGAGTTCTTTCTATATACTGCTATGTTTGTTAGTCATCTTGATAATCTTTGTATGAACTAAAGTAATCTATTATATCCATAAGTGGTCAAAAGAAAATTTTTGTGAAATATTGATTCACCCTCCCCTCTCAGTATTTCCTATTTCTAACAGTTTTAGGAATAATGCCATCATGGAGATATGAGTAAATGGCACCATAGAAAGATGACTCATGGCCAACAAGGGTACAAACAACATGGCTTTCTTGGGAGTCATAGATAGGGTAGCATAGATCTTCCACCAAGAATTTGAATCTAGACTCATGTTGTTCTAGCTGAAGAAGTGAAGCCAATGTAACCATAGCATCAACTACTTTATTCTCTTCTCTAGGGATTTGTTGAAATGTAACAAAGGTGAAATATCATCTCAATGAATCAACCATTTTCTTGTAGGGTACCAATTTTTCATCCTTTGTTTGGTATTCTTCATTAACTTGGTTGATTATTAATTGTGAATCCCCATAGATATGCAGCTCTATGATTCTTGATTCTATTTCCATTTTTAGTCCATTTGTCAAAGCCTCATATTCAACAATGTTATTTTTACATGGAAACAATAGTTTGTAGGATTTAGGGATTCTGTACCCATAAGGAGAAACAAATAACACTCCAGCTCCTGAACCATTTTGCATGAAAGAGCCATCAAAGAACATCTTCCATGTTCTTGCAGTCATGTACATTATGTGCTCATCTGGAAATTCAACTTGAATTGGCATTTGATCTTGAATTGGGAAATCAGCCAATTGATCTATAATGGCTTGTCCTTTTATAGCTTTACACTCAACATACTCTATGTCAAATTCTGATAAGATCATCATCCACTTAGCAAGTCTACCTATGAGAACAACCTTACCAAGCAAATATTTGTCAGGATCAATCTTTGAAATGAGGTGTATTGTATGTGCAAGCATGTAATGTCACAACTTTTGGGAAGCAAACACCACTACAAGGAAAGATTTTTCAATACTAGTGTAATTAACCTCATATGACACGAGAGTATGACTGATGTAATATATAGCTCATTCTTTTCTAGTATCATCAAGTTGAGCTAATAATTCCCCTAGGGAAGATTTTGTTTCTAAAACATACAATATGAGTGGTTTTCCTAGGGTAGGAGGCATTAAAATAGGAGGATTGGCCAAGTATTGCTTGATTTGGTCCATGCTTTTCTGACAATCCTCATTCCAAACACATTTAACCCCCTTATGCAAAGTCTTATTAAAGGGTTGAGCTCTATCAGCTAGTTGTGAAATGAAACTCCTTATAGATTGAAGGTGTCATTGAAGACTCCTCATTTGGCTAATGTTTTTGGGAGGTGGCATATCCAAGATTTCTTGAACTTTCTCTAGGCCCACCTCTATTCCTTTGGCTGAAATGATAAATCCTAGAAGTTTTCCAGAGGTGGCTCTAAATGCACACTTTTTAAAATTTAATTTGTTAGGAATGAATGCTAAATGTTTGGTATCCATTCCATAGCATTTTTTCTTGCATTCATGACTATGATTGTCATTGATGTCAACACAGTGATTTACCGAAGACTTGCAGAGGAGGAGACAAAGTTTGGATTAGTGCATGTGGGTTATTGTAGTTGGAGCTATGAAATGTTGAGGTTATACTCTTTGATATGTTATATTTCTATGGTTAACAATGCAAATATTAATTCATTTATTCATGGAAGTTATAAGCATTTTGGTGGAAGCAGTATTCAGGTAGTGTTCCTGAGTAGCGGTTTGTGGAAATTGGATGATATCTCCTAATCGGGATGGAATCTGGTTTTGTGCAGTTAAAGGGAAGTTGAAGACACATTGATAGTGATGTGGATGATAGAAAAAACTTTTAGGTCACATGAGTGAAGATTTATTGTATTTGGAAGCTGACAGTTTTGTGTAATTTTGGTGTAGCGTGTGGAAACTTTTATTTTGTAATTTTATGCCTACTCATTTGTAATTATTTGAGTGTGGTATAAAGGAAGGAATGTATTTCATTGTTTTGATGTAATTTTAATATGGTTGAGTAATGGTTGGAGTGATTGTGTGTGATGCCGTAAACATGAAGTGAAGAAAAAAGCTAAGTATGAAAGCAAATTTGTGAAGGAAGACATGTGAAGTATAGAGATCTAAAATTGAGATCTGATGTAATAGTGAGTGTCATTTGGCACAGTCAGAGAAGAGGTAACTTATTATTCTATTGAGTAATGCAAATATTATTTGGACAGTGTGTTCATTGATCTTACCCTAAAGTTGTTTGGGCAGTGGGTCCTTCTATCTTTCATAACTCTTAATAGGGTTAGAATCTTTTAATAGTGATTCAAAATCTCCTAACATGGATTCATATGTACTAAATTTATTTCATAAGACTCCTAAAAGATTCCATCCTTTCACAAGGAATATTCATATTAGTGCATCTTTTGTGGGCATCATTCCCACTAGGGTGTACTCTTTGATCAAGAGGTTCCCTAGTCAACATATCTTGTGTCATTGTGTCATTGTGTATGAATATCTTTCTATGGTTGGTAATTATATTTCTTATATGGTTTACTATTGTTGAAGATGATAAAAGTTATAATTGTCTGATAATAGTTTCAACCCCCCCCCCCTCTTAGTTATCTTGGTGGACTTTACTTTCTAACAATTGGTATCAGAGTGATAGGTCCTTGAAAAAGAAGTTTAATAGCTTAAGGAGATCCATGGTGAATTTCAGGAAAAAAAGCCCTAAATTTGATGGAGTAAATTTTGACAGCTGGAAAGAAAAGATGAAGACACACCTACTATTTTTAGGACCCGGTTATTGGTTGATTACAAAGAATGATAAGACTATCATTGAAGAGGACAATCTTGAAACATGTACTACTGATGAGAAAGATCTATTCATGTGTAACATACTTGCAAGAGAAGCACTTTTGACAGCACTTCCGAAGAATGAGTATAGTCAGGTAAAATGTTTGAAAAAGTCTCATGAAATTTGGAAAGCTTTACACTCTACTTTTGAAGGTGATGAACATGCAAAAAGAGTTAGATTACATAATTGGATTTGTACATTTGAATATATAATAATGTTGGAAGATGAATCTATTAGAAGCTATATTGGTAGAATGTCAAAAATTATTACAAGTATAAAATCTTGTGGAGGAACAAAGACAGAGAATGAAGTGATATGGAAAATTCTGAGGACATTGACTCCTACATTTAAGTAGACAACACATATGATTGAACAAGTCATACCTTGTACAACAAACTTTACAAGAGAGACTCTTCTTGGAAGATTGGAAGTAACATAAATGAACCTGAGATTATTACGAGACTTACCTAGAATGGAGATAGCATTCAGTGCTCTTAGTGTTCACCTTACTTTATCAAGAAGCATAAGTGTGAGTAGAGATTATGTTGGCCACATCAGATCTAGAAATGAAGAAGATAAGAATATTGAAGAAGGTATTTCCTTTCTTGTGAAAAGAGAACCAGATGGTAACAAAATATTTAAATGTTGTACTTGTCAAGAATATGGTCATTTTGCATTTAAGTGTCCTAAGAGAGTTAAAAAGTACAGAAGCAATTCCAAACCTAGAAGGTCTAAGGAATGTTATTATGCTAATGATGAAGATCTTGAAGCTAGTATAGAAATAACTTTAAGTGAAAGTGACACTGAGAATAATGATGACATAGGATTTGTAGCAATGAAAGAAGAGAATCCTGAAACTAATGTTAAGGAAGAAAAAGCCTTGGTTTCTCAAGTTGAAAAGAGAGCTGATTGGATTATAGATAGTGGTTGTTCACATCATATGACTAGAGACATGAAAAACCTCATAAAGCTGAATGAATATGATGGAGGAGTTGTTAGAGTTGGAAACAATGCACCTTGTTTGATTAAAGGTATAGGCTCTATTACTCTTGATGGAAAGACTAAGACTGATGATGTTTATTTTGTGGATGGACTGAAACATAATCTTTTGAGTGTTGGATAGTTAGTTGATAAAGGATATCAAGTTTGGTTTACTGAGAAAACTTGTGTGATAAAGGATAAAGATGGAAATCTGATTGGAACTAGATCTAGAACCAAAGGTAATGTATTTTAGTTGAATCCTACTAAGATGACATGTTTGATTACTAAGATTGATGATAGTTGGTTACAACATAGAAGGTTTTGTCATATAAACTTTGATAACATTGTGAAAGTAAGTACTACACTTGCAGTGAGAGATTTACCTAAGATGATGAAGCCTACTAACATGATTTGCAAAGAATGTGTAATGCTTAAACTAAAGAGAAGTTCTTTTCCTAGTAAGAAGTTTACATCTACAGAGAAGCTGGAGATTGTTCATATAGATTTGAGCGGTCCTACCAGGACTAGAGGATTCTATGGAGAAAGGTATTTTATGATTCTTGTTGATGATTTTACAAGAATGATGTGGATTGCATTTCTTAAAGAAAGATCTAAAGCATTTGATAAATTTAAGATTGTTAAGAATAAAGTTGAGAATGAATCTGGAAAGAAGATTAAATGTTTGAGATTTGATAGAGGTGGAGAATTTACTTCTAGAGAGTTTAACATATTTTGTGAAGAAAATGGCATTAAGAGATAGTATATTTCCCCTAGAACACCTGAACAAAATGGCATTGCAGAAAGAAGGAATAGATTAGTGACTAAAGAAGCAAGAGCTATGTTGTTTAAGAATGATTTGGCAAAGATATTCTGGAGAGAAGTAGTGAACACAATAGTGTATACAATGAATAGAGTACAAATCAAAGCAGACACAGACAAGACATCTTATGAATTATGGTTTGGACATGCACCCTCAGTTAAGTATTTTAGAATTTTTGGAAGAAAATGTTATATAAAGAGAGATGATGATATTGGAAAGTTTGATCCTAGAAGTGATGAAGGTATATTTCTTGGATATTCTTTGAAAAGCAAAGTATATAGATGTTACAATAAAAGAACTAAGACTATTGTTGAAAGCGCAAATGTTAAAGTTGATGAAAAGTTCAAAATATAGGAAAGAATGGTTGATTATGAATTAGATGAAGAAGCTCATCCTAAACCTAACACTGGATCTATTGATTTATTTTATGAAATTGACAGTGATTTTTTGAATGAAAGCCATAGTGAAGTCATTAAAGAACCTACATCTGAAGAGAGATCTGACACATTGACACCTAGCACAAGTTTGTTAAGAAATCATCCAATTGAACAAATTATTGGAAGCATGAAAAGAGGAGTTCTAACTCAAAATAAGGTACAAGAATAGTTATGTTTGATTTGTAAAATTGAACTTGAGACTACTAGTGAAGCTTGTGAAGATGAAAGTTGGACTAATTCTATGAAAGAACTAGATTAGATTGGAAAGAACAAGACATGGGAATTGGTCACTAGACCTAAAGATAAGAATGTTATTGGAACTAAATGGGTATTTAGAAACAAGATGAATGAACAAGGAGAAGTAGTAAGAAAGAAAGTGAGATTGGTATGTAAGGGTTACTCATAGCAAGAAGGAATTGATTATGAAGAAAAATTTGCACTTGTTGCAAGAATTGAAGTAGTAAGAATGTTTTTGGCATATGCAGCTTACAAGAAAGTCAAAGTATACCAGATGGATGCAAAGTCAACATTTCTAAATGGAGAATTGGAAGAAGAAGTCTACATTGAGCAGCTTGAAGGTTTTCCTTTAACTCAAGAAGGAGACATGGTATGTAAATTGAAGAAAGCTTTATATGGACTTAAACAAGCACCTAGAACCTGGTATGCAAGATTGGATAAGTATTTGTTAAAATTGGGATTTACAAAAGGAACAACTGATAGCAATATATACACAAAAGAAATTGAAAATGGTTTGTTAGTTATAGTTATTTTTGTTGATGACATTATCTTTGGAGGAGAAGATGAAGCTAGTGACAAATTTGCTGATGAAATGAAGACTGAATTTGAAATGAGTATGATTGGTGAGATGAAATACTTTTTGGGATTACAGATAACACAAAATAATGATGATATCTTTGTAAGTCAGAAAAAGTACTTGAATGACTTGTTGAAAATATTTGGAATGGAGAATTTTAAACCAATTGGAACACCCATGCTGATTGGACATAAGTTGTTTAGCATAGATGAGACTCCTATAGTGGAACAGAAGAAATATAGATCTATTATTGGAGGATTTCAGTATTTGACTCATACAAGACCTGATATAGCACATTCAGTTGGAATTGTAGCAAGATTTGAAGCTGAACCTAGAGAATCACATTATGTAGTAGTAAAGAGGATACTGAGATATTTAAGAGGCACAATGGACTATGAATTATTGTGTGAAAAATATGATGATTTTACCCTATGTTCATATGAAGATGCTAATTGGTGAGGTAGTGTTGATGATAAGAAAAGCACCAGTGGTGGAGCATTTATTCTTGGAGGAAGATTAGTTTCTCGGCTAAGCAAGAACCAGAATTGTATCTCACAAAGCAAAGCAGAAGCAAAATATGTAGTAGCAACAAACAATTGTAACTAGATAATTTGGATGAAGCAAATGCTAAAGGATATTGGAATAAAATTTGTTGAACCTGATGTTATACATTGTGACAACACTAGTATAATTAGTATTTCTAAGAATCCTATATTACATTCTAATACAAAGCATATAGAGATTAAGTATCATGTTGTAAGATAGAAAGTTGTTGAGAAAGAAGTCAGACTCAAGTACATAAGTACAAAGGAGCAGATAGCAGATATATTCACAAAGCATTTGCCTGAGGATACATTTAACTATCTAAGAGGTATGCTTGGGATTATGCCCCAGCCTAATTTTGAGAAATGATGCAGTTGGTTGCATTTGTCCAGTGGTATATGAGCCCTATCTTTCTTCTGGACTAGATGTTGGTACATCCTCTATGGGGGAGTATGTTTATCTGAGCTTATTCATGAGGACTCTAGTGAATGTATTTTCTAAAAAGTGTGTTTTTACATTGAGTTGTTGTTGACATAGTGATGAAATTTCTATCATTGATGTCAATGGGGGAGAAGTATACATGAAAAACAATGTAGAACATATGTTAGAGAGAACTAAATAGGATAATGAAGCAAGATTTGATTGATGAAGAGGATTTGAAGAAGAAGTGTTGTAGTATTGGATTTTTGGAACATTGGATGTTTTTCATCTATGTTGCCATCAATGCCAATGGAGGAGATTGTTAGGAATGAATGCTAAATTTTTGATAGCCATTCTATAGTAGTTGTTGTTGCATTCATGACTATGATTGTCATTGATGTCAACAAGGTGATTTATCGAAGACTTGGAGAGGAGCAGATAGAGTTTGGATTAGTGCACATGGGTTATTGTAGTTGGAGCTATGTGATGTTGAGGTTATACTCTTTTATATGTTATATGTCTATGGTTAAGAGAGAAAATAGTTATTCATTTATTCATGGAAGTTATAAGCATTTCGGTGGAAGCAGTATTCAGGTAGTGTTCTTGAGTAGCGGTTTGTGGAAATCGAATGATATCTCCTAATCAGGATGGAATCTAGTTTTTTGCAGTTAAAGGGAATTTGAAGACACATTTATAGTGACAAGAATGATAGCACAAACTTTGAGGTCACATGAGTGAAGATTTATTGTATTTGGAAGTCGATAGTTTTGTGTAATTTTGGTGTAACGTGTGGAAAATTTTATTTTGTAATTGTATGCCAACTCATTTGTAATTATTTGAGTTTGTTATAAAGGAAGGAATGCATTTCCTTTTTGTGATGTAATTTTAATATGGTTGAGTAATGGTTGGAGTGATTATGTGTGATGCTGTATGCATGAAGTGAAGAAAAGAGCTAAGTATGAAAGCGAATTTGTGAAGGAAGACATGTGAAGTACAAAGATCTAAAATTGAGATCTGATGTAATAGTGAGTGCAGTTTGGAATAGTCAGAGAAGAGGTAACATTTTTATTCTATTGAGTAATGCAAAGATTATTTGGATAGTGTGTTTAGTGATCTTACCTTGAAGCTATTTGGGCAGTCAATCCTTCTATCTTCCATAACTCTAAACAGGGTTAGAATCTTTTAATAGGGATTCAAAATCTCCTAACAGGGATTCATATGTACTAAATGTATTTCATAAGACTCCTAACAGAGTCCATCCTTTCACAAGGAATATTCATATTAGTGCATCTTTTATGGGCATCATTCCCACTGGGGTTTACTCTTTGATCAAGAGGTTCCCTAGTCAACATATCTTGTGTCATTGTGTTATTGTGTATGAATATATTTCTACGGTTCATAATTATATTTCCTATATGGTTTAATGTTGTTGAAGATTATAAAAGTTATAATTATTTGATAACTAATTCAGCCCCCCCCTCTTACTTATCTTGGTGGACTTTACTTTCTAACATAATCTTAGTTGAAACTACTCCATATGATCTAGAATGACCTCCAAATCACCTAGGTGTGTATCCATTTTTTTAGATTTTGCCAAGGTGTCATCCACATAATCTTCCATATTCTTATGCATCATGTCATGAAAGATTGTTGTCATATCTCTTTGATAAGTAGCTCCTGCATTCTTCAATCAAAATGGCATAACATTCCAGCAATAGGTACCCCATGCGCAAGTGAATGTAGTCTTTTCCTAGTCTTCAGGAGCTATTTTGATTTGATTATACCTAGAAAACCATCCATTAAAGAATAGATCTCATAACCCGCAGTCATGTCCACTATCATGTCTATGTTTGGAAGTGGAAAATCATCCTTTGGGCATGCTTTATTAAGATCCCTAAAATTTGTGCAGACATGAATGGACTTGTCATGCTTTGAAACTAGTACAATATTGGATATCCATTTGACATAATCAATGGCTCTTATAAATCCTGCACTGAGGAGTTTTTCTAGTTCAACTTTGATGAGAAGAGCTATGTGAGGATGCATTTTCCTCAATTTTTGTTTCACTAGTTTTATACTTGGAGCTATGGACAAGTGATGCATAATGAGATTAGTGTCAAATGCTAGCATGTCTGAGTAAGTCCAAGAAAAAATAATCTTCTTTCTTTGTAGGAACTTGGTATATGCTTCTTTTTCCTATGTTGATAGAGACTAAGCCAAATGCACTATTTGTGGAGCCTCTTTTGTACCCAAATTAGCTGGTTGTGTAGGCTCGACAAGCACTAAAGATCTATCTTGGAAGTAACTTGGGAGATGATCAAGTACCTCATCCTTAGGCACCTCAGAGAGGTTTTCACCCTTGGATACATCCTTTATTTTTACTTTTTTAGGTTCTGACACCGCAACATAGTGGTTTTCACCATTAGAACTCTTATTCTTTTTTTCTTTTCTTTTCATTTTGTGACTAAGGTACTCGATATCTGATTCTGTCATGCTTGTAGTTGGTTCACTGGTGGAAGAAACTATGGGCTCAAGGGCATTTAGGTAACATGCTATCTCATAGTCATTCTAGAAAGTTAAGAGCTGAGGCTCTTGATAGCATTGAGACCAATCAATTAGGTGAGGGTTAGCAAGGGGTAGGTTAATGATAGTTTTAATGTTGTGGATATGAATGGTGTCATCTATGGTGATTGTAGAGTTAGGGTCTGTCAAGAATCCCTCTAAGGTACCTAAATCAAGATTTATGCTACTAAGCGAAGCATCATCCACTAAAGTGAATTGTGGAGTCGAATCCACTAATCCTACACTAGACTCATTAGCTACCACAAGTTGGGAACCATAAGTATGGACAACATCAATGTCCATGTCAACTATAGAAGAATTAGAGAGAGATTCCCATTCATACTCATGTGAGTTAGTATCTAAATCCTAACTGGGATGTTTACACCAAGCATATTTTTGAGGCCTTGAGGTAGAGGCTTTAATGTCACCAAGGGTAAAACCTTCTCTAATAGGATCTTCAATAGCAGATTCCTCTTGTTGTAGGCCTAAAACTATTGTATGGGCAACTGGAGTGTCTGAGTCTCCCGAAAGGAGATTCGTGGAACGGACCCAATCTTCACACCTATCTTGCTGATTTTTCAAATTGGATATGTAGTTTGATTCATCATCACTATCCATCACAACAAGGATAAGAGTAGTTTTATTGTCATGATTTTCAAACCCTAGACCAAGCGTCTTCTTAGACTTGCGCCCAAAAAGAGCATGATCAAGTGGTTCAGCTCTAGCATCTAACCTATGACTAAGAGGTCCATGACCTAGATAGCCCATATTTTTTACAAGAGTGTACCCTCTTCCATATGTCTTCGGAGAGGGAGATAAGTTCTCATTATGCATGTACTTATCTTCTCTATAGATCTAGTCTTTGACAGCCACCTCTTCTTTTTCATCTTGGATAGGTATTGAGGACTCTACAAATGTACCAAATAGAGTCATGGCTAAAGATGAAGGTTGCATCTCTTGTGAAGGTTTTCTATAGGATCTAGGTGAGACCGATAATTTAGTAAAGGAGTCAAGTTGATACCCCCACATACTAAGGTCTATGGATTTGAACTGATTCTTGCACTGTGCTAGGGTTGAATCAAAATCCTCTACTTCCTTGTTGAGAGGAACATGAGTCCCAAGTGAAATTGCATTTATAGATAATGTGCTATCCCCAGGTATACAAAATTATACTCCATTATAGGGGAACTTAACACATTGGTGGTAGGTGGATGGCACTGCTTGCATGTCATGGATCCATGGTCTACCAAGTAGGATATTATATACTAGCAAACCAGCATCAATAATTTGGAATAAAATGTCCTTTTCAATAGGGCCAATCCTGATAGGAAGGATGGCCAACCATTTAGAACTTCTCTTTGCCTCATCATAGGCTTTAATGCTTCTGGGTATCAATAAATTGCTTAGAATAACCTAGTATCTTCAACAGACTTAAAGAACAAATGTTGAGCCTAGCACCCCCATCAATCAACACATGCCTAACATGGGTCTTATGAATCATGACTTTGATGTGAAGGGAAATATTATGTGGATGGCTCAAAGCTTTGTCATCTTCTTCTAAGAATCTTAGGTAATGAGGACTGGCAAGGTGGTTATCCATGTTCTAGAATTGGTTAACATCTATGTTGTTAGGAACATTTGTTGCATGCAAAGCATCCTCAAGGATTTGTTTATGTCTTGGAGACAATTCTAAAAGCTCAAAGATTGAAATCTGAGATGGTATTCTTTGGAGCTAATCAATAAGGTTATAATTCAGCTGAGGACTCACAATTGATTTGGTGGTGACATTCTTGGATGTCACTTGCTTGGGTTTGCTAGACTAGTTGGAACTAGGACCTCTAATAACCACAGGACCTTGACCTTGACTTCTTGTAATAGTGTTAAGGTCTTGGGATGACCTTTGAGAGTGAGGACCTCTAAGCACAATCACTAGTTCTTCATCAAATATAGGAGGAGAGCCCACATCATAACCATAAGGATCTGTGTCCCTCATCATGTTGACATTTTCCTCCACCACTTCAAGCATATTGACCACATTTTTTGCACTTGTGTAGGTATAGTTGACTTCAGCCTTGCCATTCTTGGGTTTAGAGGTTTCCCCCTTTTCATATTTGGGCAATGGCTCCTTGAATTACTTATGGTCTGGATTGGTGTTCAACCCATTAATCTAAAGTTTTCCACTCTCAATAAGATCCTGAATAATGTGCTTTAGTTTCCAACAATGTTTGATGTCATGTCCGATGCCATTGTAGAATTTGCAAAAGCTTTTTCATTCCACCAATGTGGCTTAACGTCAGGTATATGGAAATTTGTTGGATCTTGGGGTTGTGCAAGGTTATTGGTGATAAGCATCTTGAAAACATCCTCATAAAAGTCACCAAGCTTAGAAAATTATTGCCTCTCCTTTTTAGGCTTATCCTGATACTTTGGTTTATGGTCTTGCTGGTTGGAGGATGTATTGAGCTTCATAGCTTGAACTGCACTAGACTAATGAAGGACACCTTGATCCTTGGATTGAGAGGAGTCCACAACTCCATTGTTGACTACTTGTTTTTTCTTGTTCCAGTGCAAGTTCTTGCCTTTGTCCTTATTAGAGTTGTTAGTATTCTGACCGTTGTTGTTACTGTTATGTTTGATGAAAATGCCTTGTTCTTTCAAGACATCCTCAATTCAACATGCAGATTTGACAATGGTGTCAAAGGAATCAAAAACCATCTTCCAAACCTCATACCACATTTCAGGTACCAAATTGCTAACAATGATATCAATCCTTTCATGCTTAGGAATAGTCCTAGAATAGCAAGAGCACAATCGTCTTCATCTTTTTAAGAAGGTAACAAAGGATTCCCCTTGGTTTTGTTTCAAATTGCACAAGTCTAACATAGTGACTAATCTTGACAAGTTGTATGCAAAATGTTGAACGAATCTGTGGACAATTTCTTTGAAAGTTTTGATGGGAGGGGTTATGTTGTTAAACCACTCCATGGCTTGGTCCTTGAGACTCCTCAGAAACAATCTCATAAGATAGGAGTCATCTTGGTGAAATTCAAAAATCATGATGTAGAACCGATGCACATGATCTTGTGGGTCACCATTGCCATCATACTTGTCATACTAGGGGATTTCAACTTTTCTAAGAAAATCCTTCATACTCACAATCCTATCAAAAGGATTGGGATAGATTGAGTCAAGTGAAAAGGAACTTTTAGGTGCCAACACCTTTTCCATCATACGCTTGAGTTTTTTGATCTCCTCTTCTTGAGAGGGTCCTTGTTTCTTGATTTTTCTATCCACATCAAAGTTGTAAGGAACCTTGGCACCCTTGTTTATCAAGCTCTAGAGGAACCTATCCTTGTTTTGATCTAGATACTTCTCCACATATTGTTGGAATAGTGGTTCTTGTTGCATTCTCATAAAGTCTTGATCATCAAAACTTTCACTACTTCCTCCATGTCGAGAGCCATGATGAGCTCATTTGGAGGGTTGTCTCAAGTTCCTAAGAGTTGTGTGTCTCCTATGTTGTGAAATCCTTCTTCCTCTAGGACTAGGAGATCTTGAAGGGGTTCTTGACTGCCTTCTACTTTGTGGGGTTCGTGAAGGAGTAGATGGTGGAGAGTTGTTTCCACTATTGGTACCCTTATTATTGAATTAGTCATTGAGTTTTTGGGCTAAAAGCTTGTGTTGTTCTTCTTGAAATGATTTTATTTTCAATTCTAACAATGCTTGTTGCTTTGTGTCTAGGAGTCTAAAACTCTCTTCTTTAGTGGCTTGTTCAACCAAAAAGGCTTTCTTTTTGCGTTCAATTCTTTTAAGCCTTTCATTCGCATACCTTGAGGTTGTTTTGAGTGGAGAGGTGGGCCTCAAATGTTTGAAAAATTCATTAGTAAATGCTACATTCACATGTGCATCACCAGATTCATTATTTTGGTCCTTATGTTGTGACCGTTCATCTTGGTGAGCTCGTCTTGTATACCTTTTAGCTCTCTGATGGGCATCTAGATATCTAGTGTTGATAGGGGGTGATTCAGGTTGATTGTAATCACCAAATAGCAAGTTATCCTTATGTCTTTGGAAATGTCATCAAGATTTTGATCCATCACTTCTCTCCTTTCTAGTCAGAGTGTAACTCATGTCCATATCTAATTGAGAAGGTGCTAAAGAGGTACTCAACTCACTAGGATTTCTCTTTGGGTTAAACCAAACTTCAAACTTGCTCCTAGGGGATTGATCAAAGATGGGCTCTTTTCCCATTCTCTTTTCATGAGTTTGGACTAAGGGTAACTAATTAAAGACAACTTGAGGTCATTTTCCTTGACTAACTTGGTACCTTTTCATAACCAACATGAAAGAAAAAGACCCTTGGTGATAAGATGACCCTACGAAACATCGATACCAAACTAGGATAGTAAAAGTGTTCAATTGTCCAAAAAGAGATGGTAAGATAGAAAAATGACAAGAGGTATAAACCAACACTACCACAAAGGTGTATAATAAAAGGATAAGTATCCTAACACATATGGATCAGGAGGATGGTTTTAACCAAATAATATAATTGCAATTGATTCTTGATGGAAGTGATTTGGACAAGAGACTACTAAGACTCTCCAAGTGTGTTACCAAAGAATCTAAAGGTTTACTTTTTCAACAAGGATGATTCCTAACGTATTAATGACAAGCAAGATTACTTTTTAAAATAAAAGAATACTAATTCAAGGGGCCTAAACTCAGGAACCCAAGTTACAAACAGGCTTCCAACGATAGAGTAAGTAACCTACTAAAATCTGGTCAATGAAGGAAATATTGAAAATGGCATGAATCAAACAAATAGAAAAAAAGATTCTATGCAATAGTTCATAGAATACTAGGATGATATAATCTAGCAAAGCGATATTTCTTATAGAGGTTATGCGACAGTTTCTAGGTAGCTAGTGCGATACTTTCCAGGCAAGATATGTGATAGTTGTGTAGCAATGAACTATTACATGATAAATCTCAGTATAGTGTGTGATGATATTTCAGGATCATACGACTCTTGACCAATGAGTGTAAAAATCTATTTGTTAAGGCAATTTGGTCAATGTTTCAATCTGATGGTTGGATTTGTCAATTTCAAACATAGTACTAGTAGTAATCAGACAAGTTTGCAAATAGTAGTTGATCAAACATGTCATAAAACACTTGCACAAGGGCAAAAGAAACCTTTCCAAGATAGGAAATTGTGATATCAAAGAAAGAAAATCCTATGAATGCTACCGTGATGTTTGATGTTTGAGAATGTTTGCACAGGTAGATCATAGCGAGAACACTTCAAGCACTTACTAGCCTAAAAATACAAAGGCTCAATACTTAACAACTTGGCCCACACTTGATGTCCCATTGCCTCACACAAAGTGGTTGCCCATAATAGATGTTGGCTTTGTCATGGAAGTGGCAATGACACAACCAAAGGAACACAGATGGTGAGTAATCTTGGGTTGATCTAGGTTAGTCCACTAGGATCAATCCTTGAACCAAGAAGATAAGTGGAAAAATATGGTGGCTTCTATCTATGGTTCTTAGTAAGGGCTTTCATTTGTAATAGCCCTCTTGCTCCCCAAATGGACTCCTTACCTTGCAGCAAGTAACGGACCTCACTACCACAAGAGTACCTTAAGCATTCTTGTCTAGTATTTTTCTCATGGTCACAATCCCACAAGTACTCAAACCAAACAAAGATAAGTACTACATCTACCAAGGTTTTGTGTCCTTGATAGCCTTGAGTTTATAGTGGGTTAGAATAGCTAGTGAAAAGCTTGTCCCCACTTGGGTCGTTCCTCTTGATTTCTCAAGAGTAGGCCCACTAAAGGATTCTAAAACTAAATAAAGAGTGGATCAACCTTTGAGTTTCAAGATTTTAGGTTCACCTCAAGGGTGAAGAGCACACTCTCCTAGCTCAAAAATTTCTCCCAAACACACCAAGCAAAGGTTCAATTACCCTCTTTCCTTCAAAATTCAAAGATGGGTCAAGATTTTTGTTTCACCACAAGGGTGAAGAGCATACTCTCCTACCGCCAAAAGATTCCTACAACAAGATATTAAGTGCCTAAGAAAAGAAGCAACTAGTATATGTCGCACTTAAAATGAAAGCAATTAAATGATCATTTGATTGGTTTTTATGCATTGGGCAGTCCTACAAAAACAATTAGTAGCCCTTTTGCATTTGGAGCTTTGACATGCGTTCTTTTAAGAAAATATTTCAAATAATGAGAGAACCTACAAGAACAACTTGTTAGCCCCACAAATGTTAGCACATCAAAAATCAAATAGAATCTACAAGTAATCCTTTGTTTTACCACAACAAATCATAAATCCAAACAAAATAAATCAAATCTTGCAAAGAAATGTCCAAAATTACTCACTGCTAGGCCTATGGGACAGTTCTGGTAGAGAAAGAATCATATGATATTTCACTGTATACTGGTGTGATACTTTCTGTCTGAATGATACTTCACACTACCTGCATGTGATAGAGTACAAAACAATAGTGCGCTAGAATCCTATATAATCGAACAATACTTTTACTAGAAAAGTATCGCATAGGTATGTAATAAAATATCTCATGATACTATAATACTATCACACAATAATCTGTCAGAAAAATAAAGAGCCCAAACAACAAGGAAAAATGATGATGAAAAATTGATGAAAATGCATAAAAAGAAGGACAAAACAAGAGTGTTCCACCCCATGGTGGGTGCCAAAAATGTACACTCAAATTGTGCACTTCTCTAAGTCATTACTTCCAAGAGAATCCATGAATGGGAAACCTTGAGAAAGTGACCTAGAGCTCCCTAGGCATGGAGTCACAAGGATGTGTATAGTGCTCTTGGCTAGAGCTATTGAAGCATGCAACCTTGCTAGTAAACCACACAATAGGAGATTCAAAGAGACAAGGGCAAGAATGCCAATATCCTCAAGAATTAAGAATGAAAATGTGATGCAACTATGTTAAGAATGAAGATGCAAGTAAGCTATGGAAATGAAAGTATTACAAGCCTTGCTAATTAAGCTATGTGAGATAAGCTAGAGCATAAAGGAGATCTAAACTAAGAAAGCATAAACATGAAGCTATGATGCAAGAATGCAAACTAAATGCATGAAGATCTCCAAAGCTTCAAAGTCTCCAATAAATCCTATAGCATAAGATTAGTATTCAAAGTTAGGGATCGTAAAATGAGAAAAAAGATCTCCTTTTAAAGGAATTGAAAAGGAATGAACCATGGAGATTAAGAGGCAAAATATTTAATCAAGGGTGGAGTTTGAAAGAGGGAGAAATCCATGTGCACAAGTTTCCTCCAATGAGAAAGAAGTGTTGACTTTTGTGCCTCATGTGAGACAAAAAGGCCTTTTCTCCTTTTTATAAAATAAGAATAATGCTTTATCTGTGCAACTCAACATAAGGGGAAAGTGGGGGTTTTCTATTTAATAAAAGGGGAGGGAATTCCTTTTAATTAAATAAATACTTAGGATAAAATGGTTAGCCCATAGATAATAGTTGAATAAATGATAGATTTAGGATTTGATCAAGGAAATTAATATAATTGAAAATATTTATTTTTAAAAATATTGATTCGGAGATTTGATAAATTGTTGAATGGGGGCCCAAAGTTTAGGCTACCATTTTAGGGTACAAATAGATATGACTACAATAATCATAATTGGTCATCTTAATATCATTATTAACATTAACTTCTTCGAATAAATTGGGCCTAGGCTGGTCAAAAGAAGGTAAAGAACTTTGAAGAACAGAGGCACGAGCCTTAGCTTGAGCCCGACACTTCTCACAACATTCATTGGAAAATCAGTTATGTTTTGTCTTGTTTGAAATAGGTTGAGAGCTAGGAGGAACAAAAACTAGTTCCTTCACAGGTTCTATAGGAGGATTAGTAGGATTCTTAGTAGGCTGAAAAGAAACACTAGGAGCTTGATTAAAAAAACTAGAAGCAATGGATAAAGGAGGTATGGAAGGTGTAGACAAAAGACCATGGTTAAGATCCATCTGAGGCATGCTTAACTCAACAATATTGTGATTTTTATAGGCTTGATATGAGTGAAAAAGGTTATCAGGTCAAAAAGAACATGATTTAGCTAATGAAGGCCAAAATAAGTCAAGGGTAGAATAATCCCTAGGCTTAGAAGGTTGATATAAACTATGATTAATTGTCTTCACTAATTCATCGTGAATGAATTTAGTACACTTCTAGATATGAGAAGCAATGACATGCATGGAATTCAACCAAGGCTAACTGAGATTAACTTAAAACTGATCAGAAGTAGGGACAACAATGAAGGTAGTGTCCACAACTTTACCACAAAGTTCAACAAGAAAGTTAATAGAACCAAATGATGGATAGAGAAAACCATTACAAGTTTGGATCCGCACATTAGATGTATCATAACAATCACATTGTAAGTTCTTCATAAAAATGTTGTCTTCAGTAATTACATTGACTAAGGATGTAGGATCAATAAGAAAACCATGCATAGGTACCTTAGAAATCCTAGCATAAATGTAGAGGGGACCATAAGGAGCTTTAATAGTCTCAGAATAATCAAAGGCGAACAAGATTTCACTAGGTCTTTTATTCTTAGGTTGTTTTCAAGGTTTAGGTTGAGGTTTCAGTTTAGGAATAGGGTGAGGTGGAACTTGAAGTTGAGGTTGAAATTGAGGTTGAGGTGAAGATATAGGTTGAGACAAAACAAAATTTTCCACACGGTTAAAAATATGATTGATATCATCCATCCTTGAATCATAAACAATATCAAAAGAAGATGGTTGAACAATGGTATTAGTAACGTGTGTAGGAAAAGGATTTGTATAGATTTTAATGTTTTGATTAGGATGAGAGATAGATTTTTTTCCCACTACCATCAAAATTATCAACAGATAAAGAATTGGAATCAATTAAGTCTTGAAACTTATATTTTAAATAATAACAATACTCAGTATCATGGTCATTCTGACGATGGTATTGACAAAAGGATTTGGGTCAAAGGACTTGGATGACATCGTAGTAGGAAGAAGAGGCTAAATAGGAGGCAAAGTAATCATATTAGCATTCAACAATTTACTCATAATAAAATGTAAAGATTCAAAAAGAGGAGTAAATGTACGATTCAGATGAAAAGAAGTGGATGCAAAAGTAGCATTGTTGGATGCACCATCAACTTGATTAGCAAATGTATTTGTTTGCTTATTTATCTTGACATAGTTGTTATGTTTTTTAAACTTGGTGGGATTAGGAGAAACATCACTATTATCAACTAGAATAGGAGCCATTGGAGTGTTTCTCAAATTGACTCACTTGTAATTGATAATGATGAAGCACTGCACAAAGTTATTGAAAAGAGGTAAATTCAATAAGAATAATTTTATCTCTAATATCCTTTTGTAAATTTGAAATAAACATATTTTGAATATCAATATGAGGAATAGGATAAGAAAGTTTAGCATATAAATACTTAAATCTACAAATAAATTCAGTCAATTTTTCTTTAGTATTTTGTTTACAATGCATAATATCAGTTAAGGACACTTGCAGACAAATGTTATTTTGGAACTGTTAGATAAAGGCATTAGCAAGTTTTAGAAAAGAATCAATAAAATAAGGAGGCAAGGAACAATACCATTGCAAGGCCTTATCACGAAAAGTTCTAGAAAACAAATTGGCTAAAATCCTATGGTCATTAGCATAGTCACTACAAAGGATTTGAAATGTTTTAACATGAGTGACAGGGTCTCCCTTACCATTGTAATTATCAAGATGAGGCATATCAGCTTGTTGAGGAACAAGAGCACGAATAATGTCTAAGGATAAAGGACTAGCAATGTCACATGTAGGAATACTAAACTTGGATTGAGTTAAGGACGCAAGTTGTTATTGTAAAGAGGACATAGCTTGAGCTAGACTAATAATTGCAGAATCATTAGAGGAAATAGGAGGCATAGAAACATTAGAAACACTAGGGAAAGTGTAGGAAGCAACAAGAATGGAAGAAACAATAGGTGGAACACTTGGAACCATAGTTGGAAGAGGGTTGGAATAGGTAAAAAGAACACGATGGTAAGAAGGTTGTGAGGTAGGTAGAGACATTGATGGAACACTCATAGAAAGAGATGTAGTCACTAAATGCACAAGATGAGTGATACCATGCAAGAGATTAACACCTTGATCACTATCATGGAGTACTTTCTTAAGAGCCTCTATAACTTGAATAGAATCTTGATTATGGTTTTCGTGAATAAGCCAATTTCCCATTTTATCAAGTTTAGTTGAAAGTTTTTGGACTTTTTCAGGATGAACTCTTAAAGCATCAACCTCATCATGAGATGAGTGAGAAGATTTATTCTCCATAGTAGGATTCGAATCATGAGTCATCAAATTGTCATCCGAGATCCTAAGGAAAGGAGAGGAATTCTCAAGACCAAAGGAACCCATAAGTTTGCAAATTATTCTAACCAGGATGTTATAAGTAGGACTAGAGGTGGTAAAGCTCATACACCAATGCAATGCAAATGAACTAAATTAGGAAAACATGAGGCATGAACACAAATATTTTTTTATTTTTTCTTTATTTGATTTTTTGTTTTATTTTTGAAATGTAAATGCAAGAACATAAAATAAGGCTAATCTAATATACATTCAAGATGTAACATGATATGTAAATCTAACAGGGTGACCCCATAATAGTGGGTTACACCTTTTTAGACATGCTTATTTTTGTTGAAATAACACATTTTTAATAAAATGTGATGATTTAAGCCTTGAGAGGTTCCACTTGAAGGAATTAATTACAAATGGTTAGCTCAAATCCTCTTAGACAAAAAAAAAATATTGATATAACATCTATACTCATTCATGCCTACAATGGAGTCTCCTTCACACCTATTAAAATACTGACAAAAAATCACTTTGACTTTATCTTTTGGAAGATCAAATGAATCCATTTGACAAACCTATCTTTTTAGTAAGGTACTATTGAGGGAAACTTTTCCAATGATTATAATGTCAATATATATTAAGTTTATTATGGCTTTGTATTTTTAGTTTTACTAAACATAGATATTTCACAGTATGTCTACCTCTATTTTTTATGCTTATGGAAAAATAGTGAATGAGAGAAAATTTTTTTAAAAAATATATATGCCCTAGGTATTGAATTTCTTTCTCTATTTAAAAAATTAAAATGAAATTGGACAAATACATGACAAGTTATAAGCTATGTAGTCAAGGTATGTCAAAATTATAGTTTAGTCAACCTCAAATATTAATAAAATATGAAATAATCATGATAATGTCATCAAACCAATTGCATGCCCTTTGTATGGATGTTAGAAAACTAAATAATAAAGAATCACATTGATATCTACTTTAGAAAAAAAAGTTATGCTCTATGAAAATAATGTAACTCTTTGAAAATGACAATTTCAGAAACATACCAGTTTTTGAGGGAGGTAAAAAACCATTCAAATCAACTGAAAAATAAAAATAAAAAATATATTTAGAATCTGGACAAAAAATCCTAAAAGACTCTAATTTACTTCATCTTATAATTTCAAATGGTTTGATGACAATATGCATCCGAATCTGAAAGTGTTTTTCAAAATGTAGAGTTGAGTGTCTGTTCAGGAAAAAAATTGTAACTCACTATTGTGGGTTCACCCAACACCACAAAAGAAAGAGTTGTCGTAAGCGGGTTCACCAAAATGTAAAGAATAAAAAAATGATTGATGATGATTATGATTGCTTGGTTATTGTAGATGTGTTCACCAACATGTAAATAATATCCTTTACATATAGAAGAGTTGGGGAAGGTAAGATTCTCTTCTTAACCCCAAATTTCCAAAGAAAAGATAAAAATTGATTAACCAAAAGAAAATGGTCAATGTATAAATGAATCAATCGATTAGTAATAAGAAGAAAGAGAAAAACCTTACATTTTGTTCTAGAAGAGAGTATTAAAATCTTAATTAAAATGAATTGAAGACAAATACTAACCTCAAAGTATAGCAGATTTGGAAATTGTTGTTTTCTGGTGTCTGTACTAAGTTTCTAGAAATTATGCAACCAAAATTGGAACAAAAACACATAGATGGAGAAAACCCAAAAATCTTTTTCCTTTTCTGAGCTAGGTCAACCTTTGTTAGGAATAGGACCACTGAGAGGGGGGCGGGGGGGTGAATCAGTGTTCACTGTATTTTATCTTTTTACTTAGTCTTTAAAATAAACTTAAATGCTTAAGTATTGAAATGAACATCCACATAAACATGAAACATGAAATCAACACATAACACCAATATGGTTACAGGAAAGCCCAAATAGGTAAAAACCCATGTGGGAATTGACACCCACTAATATTCTGTACTAGTGTTTTATGATCCTTGTTAGAAGATACTTAACCTTGTTAGGAGTTTATTTACAATGCATTAAGTATAGTAGACCTTGTCAAGGGTCAGATCCTGTTAGGAGTCTTTTACAATAGTCCCTGTTAGGGGAGTGGATGCACTATCCTAGAGCTCACTACTCAAGTGGTGAAGGCTACAACCTTCTGATCTTAGATACACACTATATCGACTGGATGAACTATCACTGCGACATTGCTTGTCAGATCAGTTCCTTTGATGCACTAATGCGTTGAGCTCATGAAAACCTCTAATATATCTTATAGTCTCTTCACACAATTCTTCTCTTATCAAAACTCTCTATCAACTTCCATATCAATTACAATCGGTGCATCTCATATTTATATGCACATACAAAATAAACAACTAGGTCGGCCCTTAAACCTATTACATACAATACTTCCAATTGAATTGGCTCAAGCGTGTTTACAAAAAGACATAATTACATGTTAGAAACATAATTACAATAGGCACATAGCCTTTACATCATTAGAATATAACCGCAACTCAAGATGCTAACAGTCAGCTACTTCTCTATTCTTCTCTAGAACACATTGACTGTGTAACTTCAACTATTTGTATCTTTCTCATACTTGCATATCTAATCATGCACTCATAGATTAAGTATTAATATAGTCTAACCAACTTATCTTCTAGGGTGCATACCATAACTCGGTCATACACACGTGCATTAATGCTCTGAGCTTCAGGAACTTTGTACACTATCCAATCTTCAACACTTAGCTAATTTATGATCTTCCCATCAAGTGCACTGACTCCAAACTACTATATGACTTTGTTGCCATAGTGAAAACACTATACTAGGTCATATACATCAGCATAGCTATTTTTCTATTAATGTCCCCCTTTGTCATTGATGGCAACAAAGGAATATGGCCAAGTTACTAACTGTCCTTAATACAAATTTTTTTTGTCTCCCTATACATATCTTTCTATCTCCTTATACATATTTATAGCTCATATTCTACACATAATTCTCCTTTGACATTAATGACAAAGGTGTGTCAAAAATGAATCTAAAAAAACTTACTATGATAAAACATTCGGGTATGCTATTTGTAGATTTTGGATCTCCTTCCAAAATGTGATCAACAAATTTACAATCTTTAGATGGGTACATAAAGCATTCTATAGCTTCTCCATCTTCTCTAGATCAATGCTAGGACCTTGATCATATGTCACCATGGTGGCATTGATCTCCTTGATATTCTAATTTAGTATGTCTAATGAGGGCACAAGAGCATTCCTTAACTGAGTCTGCCTAGCCCTTATCTTGATCATCTCTTTTTCTGCCTTCTCAATCTTGTCTAACTATCCTTGGTAGACATTGTTGTACATGTTCACATCAAAAGATGGATCTTCTATTGATTTCCTTATGATTTCTATCGTGACATATGCCTCTTGTATCTTTTTGTACAAATCACTAGTTAACTTGTCTTGGTTCATACACTTAGCAATGATCTTTCTTCCCTTTGTAGAAAACTCCTTCAGGGATGCTTGACTAGCCTTTAGTGAGCTTAGGTCAAGTGCATAGTTTCTAATCAATTCATTGAGCCTTTTCTTCATATACTTATCCTCTACAACTAAGGATGCATATTCTTCCAAGCTAGAGAAGTTTCCCTTGAACTATGAAATCATTGAGCTGACATCATCAATTGAGTGTACTTTGGACACTTTCTTGTCTACAGGTAACAAGCTATTCAAGATGTTCACTAATTCTACAAGGAGGGGATTCCTCATCACTTGTTTTTCGTTGGCCTTCTCCATGGCTAAGACATTGAACTTAATCGGGTCTTCTTCTCCCCATGAATCCAAACTAGTTGTGTTAGGTGTCAAACTTGACAACAATGCTACTAAGGGAGTGATGGGAGTGCTATCCTTCACTTCTTGTTTTTCCTTGATTGATGTTTCATCTTTTTTTTCACTTCCTTTTACCTCTTCTTCTTCTTTTTATTTTTTAGCTTCTTTTTCTTTTTCTCCTTCTTTCTTTTCTTCCATCTTTTCTTCTTCTTTCTCATTTGTTATATCCTTAATGAATATTTCTTCTTGATGAGTAGGAGGAGTGTTACTCCATAAGATTTTGGCTTCTTGTGTGCTTACAAAATCTTCTTCAAACTTATCCAACTCAATGTTAGTGGCCACCATGGCTATCTCTACATTATCAATTATAATGGTGCTATCTTTTAGTGACTCTGTCAAGGGCGTAGACTTATCTGCCTTTGTTTGTCTTTCAACTGCAGGCATTGAGTCCTGAGGATCTATCACTGATGCATTAGTGGGCTCTGCCAACTTGACTTTCTTTGAGGGTACTTGTGTTGTGGGTGCAGTAGCTGGATACATGTGCCTATTCATGAATACTTTCTCAAATTCCTTCTCTATCTCCTTAGCAACAAGATCATAGTTCTTGTCCATAATGTGCAAATTCCTTGACTTGGTTCTGAGATGTGCCTTTACTAAGTCTAACAACAAATAATTTTCCTTTAGAGAACATATAGGAAGGGTATCATCTAGAATCTTTTCCCTTATCCATAGATCTTCTTCAATAGCTTGTCTCTTTTGGAAATCTAGGATGTTTCACACATTATCAGGGATCATAGTCTTAAGTTCCAAGATTGTCTTCTTGAACTTTACCATGTGTTTGACTATCATACCATGTATCTCAAATTTTTCTATCTCACTATATTTTTCATAAAAGTTTCCTACTTGATCAATTCTTCCTTCATCAATTATTCTTGCACTTAGCACACTGAGACTAGGTTTAAAAATTACTTTAGGAGGTGCTTGTGGGTTCTTTTTGTTCCTTGTTACTCTTGAGGATGGATGACTAATGTTGATCTCTTTCTTCCTCTTTGACATTTCCTTATACTTAGGAGGAGCATTAAGTTCAATGGTTTCTTTGGGTGCAGAAGGAGCAACATCAGTTTTACCCTTCTATTCATCATATTTTTCAATCTTCACTTTCTTCAGCTTAGGATCATTTGATTCTGCCTTTGCTACATCTGCGCTCTCTAATTCCAAAGAAATCTTTTGTTCCCCTACTTTGTCTAGATCTTCTTGAGACACTCCATGTATTCTCAAGATCTTAGAGGTAACCTTGGCAACCTTCCCCTTTGTTGCTACATTGTTCAGTTTAACATCTATCTCTCTTATCTTCTCCTCATAGGTTCCCCATCTTGGCTCATTAGGATCTTTAGGTGCTGACAATAGAACTTGAGCAGAGGCCTCTATAATAGGCTCTTCCACTTCATATCCTAGTGGGTGAATCCACTTTGTTCTTGGCTCAACTTCCTCCATGCATGTTATGTCTGTCTCAACCATAAAACAAATAGTATCCTTGTATTTCTCAACAATGTTCTCTGGTATCCTGTACCTCTTCTTCATTTTGACCCTGAATGTCTTCAACACTAGTATCATGTAGTCTCTTAGAGTGCTCTCTATAGATGCCTTGAAAGATATCTTAGGCATGGTAGGAATAGTCTTGTCTAGGTATGAATTTGACACCTTTCCAACAATATGGAAGTACATATAGATAATTAGGGACCCAAAACTGAATATCTTGGTTTTATCATGCTTGATTTCCTTGATGTTGTCAATTAGTGGTGTGCACAAGATCTCACACAAGTTGAACTCTCCATTCTCATATACAATTCTTATGCTTACAAGAATTGTGGCCATGAACACACTATTTACCCTGCTAGTGTGTTGAAACCTATATCCAAGTATTATAGACATCAATTTGATGTCATCTTTCTCAATAGGTTCAATAGTCATACCATGCCTATCACTTCTTAATTTGTAAGTCTGTTCAACAATCTTCCTCAATATTTTCCCACTGAAAGGATGACACCTATCCTTGAGAGGCCTATCATCTCATTAATTAGGTCACTAGTAATTCTGATCGGCACTTCACCTTGTAAGGAAACTTAGGTGCGGAAATAGCTTCCTATGCTAATCTCTATAGGAGAGTATTGTGCAAATTCTTTTAAATCCTTACAATTTTAGATTCATTAACTACTTTAACAAAGATATTCCAACCACATACAATGCATACAGAAAAATAGAAAATGACATAATGATATACCCTGGGAAAAACCTTTCGGTAAAAAACCCCAGCACTCTAAAACCTACACAATGTATTATCTTCAACACAAAGATCACAACACACTTGTAATGCAAGTTATTTCAGGAAATGAGTGACAAAGCCAACAAGACTTAAATTTCTATTATATCTCTCCCATAGGAGCAGCATCATATATATAGACTCCTCAAGACCCAAAGATAGGCACAACCACCAAAGAGCCATGCACAAAGCCACATGTACACAGCTGTTACATGCAATCCCAAGAATAGGCATCCATCCCTAGAATAGACTATGATAGCTTGTCATAGAATCTGCCAAAAATAATACTCACAAGAGAAGTGTAAGAGAATCTGTCGTACCAACCTATTTTTGGCATATTCTCTTACACACACCAACCACTTCTTCTTGGGCACCCAAATAGGCCCAAGTCATAAGATGCTCTTACACCTATCATAGCACATTCCTTAAATAGTTCTTACATGTCATAGGAATCTGTCATGACCGTTTCAGTCATGATCTCCTTACGCACAAGATGCTAACACATCAAGTGGAGTGACACATCAACATGCCAACTAGACATGTACACTCACACTTAATTACATTATTTGCAAAAAAAAACATTTACAAAACAAATAATAAGAATAGGAATTATCCAAGGTTGAGACACCTTATTCCTAACATTCTCCCACTTGTTGAACACCTTGTAAGAGCAACAGGAACATAACAGAAACTTTAACTGCTATAGGCCAAAAGGCCCATAGACTCTAAATACCATCTAAACTTCTCAGTGCCCACTAGTTTTGTTAATGCATCTTCAACATTCTCCACAGTATCTACCTTTTCCAAATTTACCTTTCCAACTTCCACCATATCTCTCACAAAGTGAAACCGCACATCAATGTGCTTCGTTCTGGCATGGAAAGTTGGATTATTTGCAAGGAAAATAGCACTTTGATTGTCACACCAAATAGTAATCTATTCTGCATCAACACCAACATCAGAACACAATCTTCTAAGCCAAATGGATTCTTTACAAGCATGAGTAGCAGCCATGTACTCAGCTTCTATAGTGGACAAAGCAACCACAGGTTGTCGCTTACTCATCCAACTAATGGCACCACCAAATATAGTGAACACATAAGCACTGGTGGATTTCCTATTGTCAATATCACCTGCCCAATCTGAATCCACAAACCCATGAATACAAATTGAATGTGGAGATCCAGAAGAGTTACCATGATAACATATGGAGTAATCTGATGTACTCCTCAAATATCTGAATACTCACTTAACTACATCCCAATGTACCTGTCCAGGATTAGCCATAAACTGACTCAGGACTCCCACTGCTTCGGCAATGTCTGGTCTAGTATAGACCATAGCATACATAAGAATACCAACTGCACTAGCATAAGGTACTCTACTCATGTCCTCCACCTCACTAGGAGATTTTGGACAATCATCTATAGATAACTTTGTTCCCATAGAAATAGGAACACATAGTGGTCTACAATCTACCATGTTGAACCTATCCAACACATACTTCACATAGTTACTTTGACTCAACCAAAGTTTTCTATTAGACTTGTCTCTACTAATTTCCATATCCAAGATGTACCTAGCTGCCCCAAGATCTTTCATCTCAAACTGTGTTGACAATTGAGATTTAAAATCAAAAATCATACCCTTACCCTTCCCAAATAGCAACATATCATCAACATATAATGCAACAATAAGAAGGCGATCATTTTCAACTCTGAAATAAACACAATGATCTGATTTTGATCTTACAAATCCAATTGACAACACAAAGGCATCAAACTTAAGGTACCACATCCTAGGAGATTGCTTCAAACCATATAGAGATTTTTTTAATCTGCAAATAAAGGATTCTTTACCTTTAACAATGTAGTGCTCAGGCTATGACATATAAATCTATTCCTCCAAATCACCATGAAGGAAAGTTGTCTTCACATCCATCTGTTCTATCTCTAAATCATATGATGCAGCAAGAGATAACAGAAATCTAATGGATGTCAACTTTGCAACAGGAGAGAATATTTCACCATAATCTATTCCCTCTACCTATGAATACCCCTTTGCAACCAATCTAGCTTTATACCTTTCAACACTACCATCTGCATATAATTTCTTCTTGAACACCCATTTACAGCCAATAGATTTTCTCCCTTTAGGAAAAGGTACAAAGTCCCAAGTTTTGTTTTTCTCCAATGAAGCCATCTCATCATCCATAGCCTCAATCCAAGAACCTACATCTTCCATGCCCAAAGCCTCTTTCACAGATCTAGGCTCATCAGTGTTAGTAATCAAAGCAAAGGCACAACTGGAATCTAACATAGAATAACCAAACCTTTCTGGTTGCTTTCTTTCTCTCGTGGATCTCCTCAAGGGCTGCGGTTGAGGTTGTTCTTCCTCTTCTTCCAAACTATCAGAGCTGCTAGAGCTCTCCTCATCATTAGACCCAACATGGTCTCTCTGTTCAATCTTCTCAGGGGTAGGAGGCAACTGAACAACATCTTTTTCCTTTTCTTTTTCATTTGGTTGTAGCACAATAGGAGAAGATGTTAGCTCTCTGAAAATAACATTTCTACTATACAACACCTTACTAGTCACAGGATCCCAAAGCTTGTATCCTTTCACACCAGCACTATATCCGATGAAAATACATTTAACAGCTTTGTTTTCCAACTTAGATCTTTTCTCCTTTGGAACATGTGCATAAGCTTCACAACCAAAAACATAAAGATGTCTAATTGAAGGCTTCTTACTAGACCACACCTCCATGGGTGTCTTACCAACAAGGGCTGATGTAGGAGATCTATTAACCAGATAGCAAGCAGTGGCCATAGCTTTGGCCCAAAACCTTTTTTCTAAACCAGCTCCACTAAGCATACTCCTAGCCTTCTCCATCAGTGTCCTGTTCATTCTCTTTCAACTCCATTTTGCTATGGGGTATAAGGAGTTTTCTTATGCCTCTCGATACCTTGTTCTTTATAGAACTATTCAAACTTTGCTAAGCAAAAATCACCACCATTGTCAGTTCTCACACACTTAATCTTCTTACTAGTCTGATTCTCTACAAGAGCTTTAAATTCCTTGAACCAACTAAAGACTTGTGTCTTACTTTTAAGGAAATAAATCCATGTCCTTCTACTATAATCATCTATGAAAGATACAAAAAATATAGACTTGGAGATTGAAGGAACTTTTACAGGACCAAATACATCAGAATGAATAAGATCCAAAACATCAGAAGATTTGTGAGAACTAGAGTAAAACTAAACACAATTTTGTTTACCATAGACACAGTGTTCACAGATGTCAAACTCGATATTGCAATCATTTAACCCCTCAATGAGATTTTTATTTTTCATGGTTTTGAAACCCTTTTCACTAATGTGGCCAAATCTCATATGCCACAACATTGTCTTTTCTGCAGGAAGCTTACCTTCCAAAGTGTTTGCACTACCATCGGAACCAATAGCCACAAACTTCTTCACTACTTGTTCAGATGGTGAGGATGAAGAACTATTACATAGAGGAATACATGCATCTAGCTAAAATAAGGTACCTCTCCTAGTACCCCTTGCAAGCACTATCGATCCTCTCATCATCTTGCATCCTTCTTTCAAAAAAAACAACTTGCACACTTACATCATTCAGTATACTTACAGATAATAGGTTTCATGCCAAACTTGAAATGTGCATAACTTTGTTGATTCCCTTTACTCATCCATCAGGAAATTTGATAGTGACCCTTCCGCGTCCAACTATCTTTAGGTGAGAATCATCACCCAAGTACACCTTTCCACCATCGAACTCTTCATATTTTGAGAACCAATTTCAATGAGAGGTCATGTGAAAAGATGCACCTGAGTCAACCAACCACACATCATCAGATGCATGGGCTGCCAAAGCTACGATGAATGCATCACCATCTTCTTGAGATCTTTCTGAAGCTGAATTTGAACCTTTCTTCTTCTTCTTCGGCTCTTTGTAGTCTTTACGAAAGTGCCCAAATTTATCACAGTTCCAACATTTTGCCTTGGACTTATTGGAAGTCTTTGACTTCCCATGGGATTTGGATCTACACTTATTGTCAGACTTATTTTCATTTTTTGTCCCTCTTTCAGTGGATCTCCCACGAATAGCAAGGGCTTCTTTTTCTGAAATGGAAGCCTTTCTCCGCATCTCCTCTGATAGCAGGGAAGACACCACATCATCCATTTTGAAAGTGACTAAAGTTCTTCTGAGAGCCATCACAAGATGGTCCCATGAATCCGGTAAAGAACACAAAAGTGTGTGGCAACAATCCTCCTCCTCTAACTTGACACCAGCTAATGTCAATTGTGTAGCCAGCAGATTAAATGCATTTAAATGATCCATTAAGGATCCACCTTCCTCCATTCATAGAGAGTATAAATTCTTCCTTAGGAACAACTTGTTCACCAAAGATTTGGCCTAATACACAGCCACAAGTCTTTCCCACAAACTATTTGCAGTTTTCTCATCTAGAACATTCAGAAGGACTGCATCGGTTAAACAGAGTCTTATGAGACCCTTAGCTTTACGGTCTTTGATATCCCAATATACTTGAGCTATAGCTGCTGGTCTTATAGCACTTGAAGTCACTTCCCATAGGTCATGATCTTCCAACATGTCTTCCATCTTGAGTTTCCACAACTCGAAATTAGTGCCATTAAATTTCTCCACCTCCATTCTTCCATATGATGAACTTGCCATCTCAATCTGCAAGTAAGATTTAGAATGCTCTACAAAAAACTCCCACTCAAACTTGAGATTAGCTCAAAAAACCCTACCCAACAACTAGGATCAAAAGTTGATCAAGCTCTGATAGCACTTGTAAGGAAACTTAGGTGTGGAAACAACTTCCTACGCTAATCTCCATAGGAGAGTATTGTGCAAATTCTTTTAAATCTTTACAATTTCAGATTTGTTAACTACTTTAACAAAGATATTGTAACCACATACAATGCATACAGAAAAATAGAGAATGACACAATGATATACCCTGGGGAAAGCCTTTTGGTAAAAAACCCCAGGACTCCAAAACCTGCATAATGTATTATCTTCAACACAAAGATTACAACACACTTGCAATGCAAGTTCTTTCAGGAAATGAGAGACAAAGCCAACAAGACTTAAATTTCTGTTATATCTCTCCCATAGGAGCAGCATCATATATATAGACTCCTTAGGACCCAAAGATAGGCATAACCACCAAAGAGCCATGCACAAAGCCACATGTACACAGCTGTTACATGCAATCCCAAGAATAGGCATCCATCCCTAGAATAGACTATGATAGCTTGTCATAGAATCTGCCAAAAATAACAGTCATAAGAGAAGTGTAAGAAAATCTATCATACCAACCTATTTTTGGCATATTCTCTTACACACACCAACCACTTCTTCTTGGGCACCCAAATAGGCCCAAGTCATAAGATGCTCTTACACCTATCATAGCACATTCCTTAAATAGTTCTTACACGTCATAGGAATCCATCATGACCATTTCACTCATGATCTCCTTACGCACAAGATGCCAACACATCAAGTGGAGTGACACATCAACATGCCAACTAGACATGTACACTCACACTTAATTACATTATTTGCAAAAACAAAACATTTACAAAACAAATAATAAGAATAGGAATTATCCAAGGTTGAGACACCTTATTCCTAACATAGCTATCCAAAGTAGGTCATCATGAATCCTGCTCAATAGAATCTTCATCCATTTTGATTCATAGAACTCATATGTCATAGCATACTCCACTATCAGGTGATTATTCCACCATGCATACTCATCCATGAAGGTTTTTGCTAGTTTTAGCATAGTTTCCATGTGCGCCCTTAATCTATCCAATCCTACTAGTTCTTTCTTATAGTAGATGTATGCCCTAATGTCCTTGAAATGCATAACACCCATAGGTGTGTGCGAGAATGCCCCTTCTAGGTCATCTAGTGTAGATTTAAATTGATGCCTCTTAAACACATATCTTTTATTGTCTGCAACATCAAATACTATAGGAGTAGCCATCACTTACCTATATATCGCTTTCACAAAGGTTTCCAAGAGATTTTGAATTAGTGTGACAAACTAGGGTTTCCACAACTAATCAAATGCACACAAAATCACATGATGAATCAAATTGCAACCCTTCTCAATCAACTACTAAGGATCTTCTACTCTTCAATCACTATTATTTCAAATGCAATGAGAGATCTTCTAACTTATGTGTACTTTAAAGTATAATTTCTACCATTAATGCTTGTCATGTAAACCAGGTTGTCACTTGGAAATTTCTATCTTTCATTCTACAAATAATTAACTAGTGCACTCTTGCACAAAGGTTCCCTTAGTCTCCAAAAGCTTAAGTCTAAAGGCGTGTACTCTGAGAGTGAGTATACAAGCCACGCAAGGCTCTAGAGCTAAATTAGCTCCCCCTATGACCCTAAGGGCCATTCATCTAGATGTAGAGGGTGTGTCCACTATGGATGCATCCAATACATACTCATCAACCTTATCCTTATTTAGTTCTAACCAAATTATGCTCACATTCTCTGAGGCTTTCACAAACTTGACTTCTCCTTCAGGATCTAGTACTGGTTCTTTGGTCTTTTTAGGGCTTTCCTGACGTTGCATCCTTGATCTACAAAAATTTGAGATGTGTCTATCTTTTTTACAAGAGTGACAAATGATTGGAGGCCTTATATTCCTTGATGCATTGCCATGGGTCACCATTTTACATTGTCTAGCTGAGTGACCATTATAGTTACATATTTGACATGTAACATTCTAAGAACTTCTTACATTTGATTGATTCTAATTTATTTGATCATGATGAGTCTTGATCTTTTTACTTTTCTTGCAATTCATAGCTCTATGACCAAATTTTTTGCATGAATAATAGTAACCATTAAAAGGTCTTACCTCTATATAGTTCCTCGCTATGTGTCCATGCTTGTTACATGCATAATAAGTGTGGTCTACTAGCTTGAGCTCATTCTTAGGTGGTTCACCATTATTTTTAGTTTGATCTTTAGTCTTCTTAGTATCAGTAGAGTCTTTTTGTGGATTCATTCTTTCTTACATGTTGTCAATCTGATTTTGCGCTTCACTATATCCAATGCAGCTAGTGTCCCCTTTATCTCTTCTTACATACAACTAAGATTCTATCAAATTAGAACTAGTGTGTAATTTGTCAATGTGATTCTTTGCATCTTTCAATTTAGATTCCAAGATTTCTTTGTTGTTTCTTGGCTCTAAGATTTCCATGTTTTCTTGCCTCAATTCTTCATTTAGTTGAAGGTTCTCTTTGACCTGTCCATCATAGACTTCCTAATTTTTAGTCAGCTTATCATCAAATTCTTTAAGTTGTTCTTTAAAGGATGTATTTCCTTTATTCAACTTCTTGACCATTGTCCCTAGATCACTAGTAGAGCATTCTTTCAAATCCTTCCTTATCCTTTTGATGACTAGTTGAGCATCACTGAGTTTTTCCCTTAGTTCTTTAGTTTCTCTTTCAGATCTGTCCAGGTCTTCAAGAGTAGCTTCAAGATTTATTTTTAGATGTTTCATTTCTACTTTTTCCATGATCTCCTCAAGTGGTTAAACTTTTTTTCAGAGGACTAGAGCTTTGATACCAATTGTTAGGAATGGGAAGACTGAGAGTGGGGGGGTGGCAAGTGAATCAGTGATCACTGTATTTTATCTTTTTACTTATTCTTTAAACTGAACTTAAATGCTTAAGTACTAAAATGAACATCCACATAAACATGAAACATGAAATCAATAGATAACACCAATATGGTTGTGGGGAAACCCAAATAGGTAAAAACCCCAGTGGGAATTGACACCCACTAATATTATGTAGTAGTGTTTTATGATCCTTGTTTGAAGATCCTTAACCCTACTAGGAGTTTCTTTACAATACATTAATTATAGTAGACCTTGTCAAGTGTCAGATCCTATTAGGAGTTTTTTACAATAGTCCCTATAAGGGGAGTGGATGCACTATCCTAGAGCTCACTACTCAAGTGGTCAAGGCTACAACCTTCTGATCTTAGATACACACTATATCTAATGGATAAACTATCACTATGACACTTCTTGTCAGATCAATTCCTTTGATGCACTTATGCTTTGACCTCTTGAAAATATCTAATACATATTATAGTCTCTTCACACACTTCTACTCTACTTATCGCAACTCTCTATCAACTTCCATACCAATTACAATGGGTGCATCTCATATTTATATGCGCATACAAAATAAACAACTAGGTCGGCCCTTAAACCTATTACATATAACACTTCCAATTGAATTGGCTCAAGTGTGTTTACAAAAAAACATATATACATGTCAGAAACCTAATTACAATAGGTGCATAGCCTTTACATCACTAGACTATAACCGCAACACAAAATGCTTATAGTCGGCTGCTTACTCTGTTCTTCTCTGGCACACACTGGCTGTGTAACTTCAACTGCCTATATCTTTCTCATACTTGCATATCTAATCATGCACTCATAGAATAAGCATGAATATAGTCTAACCAACTTATCTTCTAGGGTTCATACCATAACTCGGTCATACGCACGTGCGCTGATGCTCTAAGCTTTAGGAACTCTGTACAATGTCTAGTCTTCAACACTTAGCTGATTTCTGATATTCCCATCAAGTGCACTGACTCCAAACTACTATATGACTTTGTTTCCATAATGAAAACACTATAATAAGTAATATACATTATTATATCCAACTTTCCAACAACCTTGACCTACACTTCCCTAATGGAAATACTATTCATGGATCATGAAAGTTTGTTAAAAAGGGTATACAAATCTGTCATGTAATTCTTTGTTTCATACCTACACCTATAAGAAAAATGGTTTTATTATTTGGATGAGGGATTTGTTTTGGTCAAACCCCAATTTTGGAAATAAATTTGAAATAAAATTGAAATTGCAGTAATAAAAAAAGTAAATAGAACAATTCACCTTGCTTATGTTGAAACCCTTGTGGAGGATTCATATCCTTGAATGCATAAGTATGGATGCTCCAAATGGATGTTGAATTGCAGGATGTAGGATGACTCAAATCAATTGCATTTAGTGTTGGAGATTTTCCAATAGGCTAGTACTGACTGTATGTTTTTCATTGATGACAATGTATGGAAATATAATGAAATAAATTTTTGGATTTGATTGTGTAAGATATTTTTGATGCTAAAAATTCTTACACGATCAAATCCAAAAATTTATTTCATTATATTAATGGATTGAGGAAATCTGATATTGTTAACATATGGAAAGTAGCATGCATGGAAGTATTATGTAGTAAGCTTTCAATATATGTAGCATGGACATGATATCGGCATGATATCATGGGCACAGAGGTTAACTGTTAGTACAGACAATTATATTGTAGCTGGTGTCAGCAGTGTTCCTGACAGAGTAACAGACAATGTTCTATGTATGGTTGTTCATACAGTTATCATGGAGCCTTGCACACTTGGATATATGTTGAAGACATGTTAGTGATGTTTCAGTTATGGACGCTGCTAGCATGTGCAAAAAATTTCATGGCTATAGCATTTTCCCCCTGGTCTCTACAGTTGCTTTTAGGTCTCTGGCATAAACCCTTAGTTCAAACTTTTTAAAAACTAGCCGTTGTGTTCAAAATCCCTTTGTAATGCCCTGGCCCTATTCTATTTTAATGTTACTTTATCAAGCCACTTAAAATCCTTTTGGTGCATGTTCTTTAATATTTTATCACTTTGCTGGGTCGGCTATTAATTTTTCCTAAGTCTCTAGCACCTGACGGGCTTTAATATTTCCAAAGTCCTAGTGATTTAATTCTCACTAAGTCATGCCTTTTAATATTTCCTATGTTTCGGCTATATCTTTCCTAGCCCCGGCCTTCTGACACCATCTTGATCCAATGGTTGTCACGAAAGTGCAAGGGTTTTGTCAGAGGCTTGCACTTTTGTGATGGTCATTGATTCTCCTTTATGGCAGAGCTTCTCAAACAGGTGGGTCCATTGACATGTATGCACAAATGGTAGCATCTTATTGGTCCATGTATTAACACGTTGGCAGTTGTCAATGGGAACTAGTTTTTGAATGCGTCAAAGGGTCCTGACATTGTCAAAAAATTAATGACGTGCGCATGATCTTATGCGATCTATCAGAGGCTTAAGATCATGCGCCGACTGCCAATTCTACCTTTTCAGAGGGGATAAAGTGCAGCAGGTCCACATGCTAGGTGTGCTAATTTGTTGTAATTTGATTGGTCCACGTAGTGTGATTGGACATGCTATCAGTGGGGCCAAGTATTTTGAGGTTCAGTAGGTTTTGACATTTGCAGAGCATAACGATTGGCATGTAATCTGATGGGTTTTTTCTGACATAGGCGATCTTAAGATAGCCATTGATCTTTTTCAATGTCAGAAGGTCATCAGAGCAAGGTAAGATTCTTCACCCAATGGTTGTCTTATGATCTAAAAGAATCTTGGAGGTCTATGCGAAGATGAGACAACCGTCGATCTTCTTGATGCGGGCCCGGTAAATTTTCCTGCTCTCTTAGCAGTCCTGACAAATAAGGTTAGTGGCCTGATGAATTTCAATGCTTCTCGCTCATTTGTGAAATGAGATGGCAATACTCTAAAAAGGCTGGTGATTCAGCGAGTGTGTATTTGTGTAATCGCTAAACTATTTGGTAGATAGATAAAGTTCTCTATGAACTGATGAAAGCCTTCAGTCTCCTGTTCGCTAAATAAGGACCGGGGTTAGTTGTTTCCCTTTGAATTCTAATTCACTGAGTTAGATGGTGAGTTAATATTTTATTCCATGAACAGGAAAAAGCTTTTTCGCATGTTCGCTAAAGGTAAACCTAGGGTAGCAGTTGAGTTAAGACTGAAAGCCTGCAAAATAAAGGAATCTGATGGTCATGAGTTAAAGATAGCTTAGATTTAAATATGGACCACCAATTCACTACTGGCACCATAAAGTGACCATTGTAATTCAAATTCAAATTTCTTGGAGCATTTCCTATGACTAGAAGGACTAAAATTCAATGCAGAAGCAACTGGAGCTGGTAGGAGATGATTTGTTTGTCATTGCAGTGTGGTCCAGGGTGTTAAGTGATCATTTGCAGGGGTTTGTACTATTTTTTTGTGCTTGAGGCATGTTGCAGGTGGCCAAAAAGGGTTGACAAATGAATAGAATTCCATGATTTGTAGTACTTTCCTAGAGATCTATCATAAGTGCAAATCTTTCTCAAGCATGGCTGACTAGTTTTCATCCCCTGCATTTAATTTTTGACTATTTCTAGTGTATCTAGTGGGTGAAACCCTAACCCTAGTCATCCGTAGCTTGTCACAACCTATTTTGGGTTTCCAAGATGACTAGTGGTGGTATATAATGAAAAAGGTGATATTTTGTAAGGGTTGTTGTTGATGGTATTATACTGAACAAGAAGAGCTAGGATTTTGTGTCTTGTTCCTAGCATCTATTTTCTTGGTAATGTATTGATCCTGCAAATTTTAATGAGAATACATTTGGATTCCAATCTCATGTTTGTGTATGTCTTCTTATTTTGTTCTTGAACTCATATATGTTAATTTCACAAAGTGGGTTATCATATGGTAAACAAAGAGTATTTTGAAATTATCTTTGAGTTCCTAACAAAGTCAAGATTAAAGTCTTTCAAGTAGTTTCAGTGAGTTCATGGCTAGATAAGGATTTGATGTCATAATATGTGAGTGAGAGGGGTAATAGGAAAAGCACTTACTCTAAGTTCATGTGTATTTTGTTGGTTAACAGTTTGTCCTCTTGTTAGATTTGCAATCTTCGACTCTTCTTAACACCCAAGGTGAGAGAACAAAAGGATGTCACCAACAATTGGGTCAGTGTAAGTCATCTATCACTACCCTCTGAATTGATAGGTATAGCTCCCTGATTATGTTTGATATGCAATGAACGTGTTTTTTTATTGATCATCAGATCTCTTCTTATGAGTTTTAACCAAATTGTTTGTAGGCACAAACAATTCAGGCAAGGATAAAGTGGATAACCTATAATCCCCAATGGAATGTTGATCATAGATTATCATGAAGACTATCTTCTAACTTAAACCTACCTACTCTAAGAATGCATATCCTACTAATGAGAATAGAAGTAGAATCATATATAGACAGCAAATAGAATTGCTTATACTGCAACTACTAACGTGAAATGGAATTCAAGCAGGAATCATAGCTCCATATATAATTGTACTTTCTATTTAGATGCATCTAAATAATAGGGTGAATAGGAGAAGAATCATACATGAAAGGTAAATGGAATTACTTTCACTGTAATTACCAACATGAAATAGAATCCAACAAGCAATTACAGCTTCACACACAATCATTCTATCTATTCAAATGCAAAATGACAACTACCAGTACAACAAACATGAAATTAGCTAAGTAAATGGAATCACCCTTACTTCACTTGCAAGTTTTCTGACCCCCTACATTGAGTTCTTTGACAGTATTTATAGAATTTACAATGTTGGTAGCCATTGGCAATGATCCAGCTTCCAGAATATAGACAGACAAAGCACAAGAAAGAAACCTTTTCAATCTAGGAACTTGAAAAGTCACCATGGATGTAAAAATAAAAGAAGACATAAGGACAATGACCTCTCAATCTAAAATTTTTCATCTTTCCTTAATTAGCATTTGTCGAGCTAAGTCCATTGGGCTTTCGGAGTCAAATAATTTTTTGTTCAAAGATTTGAATTCAAAACTTAACTGAAATGAACAACCATCAACCTCCATTCTTCGAACAGTGTCAATATTCCTTCTTGCACATTATCATCCCCCTTATCAGCATCTGGAAGATCTTCCCCGTCACTGTCAAATCTCTTATTAACTGAATCATGTGTAGATAAATTTCAATAGATAAAAACATGCCCATGATCTATACTGCAATGTTTGTCATGACACTTCACTGTGTCGAATTCCATTCTTGGTTTTTACTTGTGTAGAGCCAAAATAATCATGATTACAGTAATAGACCTACTGATAGAATGCCACCATTAACTTGGGAGTCAATATGATATTAGATCTCTATTTTAAGTTGCCTTGCACTTGTTCCTTTATGCCAAATTGGAATTTATATCATTCAGCTTCATTGTCGCATGATCGTATGGTATTATTTTATTCCTTGCGATCATGCGACCGCTCTATGATTGGTGCAATATTTAATAACTATTCCATCTCATCATCGCACTTGCACTGTTGGCCTTCATGGGTCCCAGCAAAACACACTTTCACTTGCCCGAGCTTCCATTGTCTCCATGCAGCTATAATCAAGACATACATTTTTATTTGAATGCTCTATTCTAATCTTCTTGCATTTGTTTCCTTATACCAAAGTGGAGTTTATAAAACATGTCATGGACTCATGTTGTCACATGATCACATGGCTCTTTTTTACCTCTTGTGATCATGTGACAACTCTATTTTTGTCAAGTCCACACATCTTCCAAGAGGTTGTATTTCCCTGGCCAATCATAATGTCTGCATTGTTGGTGTACGTGGACTCCAACTGGAGTCAATTTAATCTTCCCTATCCTTTGTGCCTCTTTCCTACCTAACTAACTGCGCTTCATGCCTTATCACATGATCGCAAGGCACTTCTCTCAATCATGTGACCATGTGACCACACACCTATCTAGCTGTGCTTTCACGTCATCTGATCACTTAACCTATATGGGCCCACCTTATTGCATGGAATACTACAACAAATTAGGAACTGCCACATCACAAAATTTGACAAGTGGACATATGACTTTTCCTTTGTTCACAAGTCACTCTGACAGCCCTACCATATCATCAATTTATTTGACCAATCACATGTCGTCACCTTAGTTATAAAGTAATACCAAAGATGGGCCCGCTGGGGCAGGTGGCACCTTGTTGCTATTTCACATAAAATAAACATCGTGTAACTTTTTTATGTGAAATAACAACAGCCGTAGATTCTGACCAAACATTAACCATGCTGAACGTTAACTTTCTGATCAACCAAGAAACAAAATGGATCTTTCTCATTAGATTTGCACATTGTAAGAATGAAGTCAAGATATTTCAATACTGGCTCTATCATTGCTTCCGTTACATGATGAATCTTTCCTTTGATATGTTGTAAACATCTTGAGATCATGGCTTTCAAGCACCATCCTGTTTTGAAAAGAAAATCATTTTGAGCACCATAATCTTTCCCGGATTGGGAGCTACAACCTACCCAAACAATGAGACCTTAAACAACCCACCCGACTAAAACATGAAGGCAAATTGAAGAGAAACCTGCAAAGATTTCCTATCTTAGAGGAGATCTAGACCTAGACTTTACATGACCAATCCTAACTTGTAATATAAGAGTATCACTTTGACATCATGGAAAGAGGATAAGAAGTGAGGCAACATATTTGAATTAAGGTTTTAGGTTGACATATGTTATTAGGTGACTCTTTTCCCTGGGATAAGGCATTGATCTTTTCTTTAGAAGTAGTCCATCATCATCAATCACACACACAAATTAAATGAAAAAATCTTTCAATCAGTTAGTAAGGGACATAGTTGTATAATATTTTGTGATTCCTTTGAAGAAGTGAATCAAGGGTACACTTGCCTGAGCATTAAGGCTGAAAGTGTAGGAGGATCTCTTTTGATCCTTGTTAATTGGCCCTCTTCCTTGTAGACTTTGGAGTGGTGATAGAGTCAAATTTTTATTAAAGTTATCTAGATCAAAGTGTAAATCTACAAGTTGAAGATCAAAGGGAACTCCCAAAAAAATGGTGACTCTACTGGGGAGAGTCTAGAGGTAAAGGTTTTCAAAGTATACTCTTGTTTTCCTGTTGTATTCAGTTGAAAGGATTCCCATCTAGGTGGGTGGTGATTCAAAAGGTTAGAACTAGTGTCATACTATAAAAGATGGATAAAAGGAGGAATAGTAGGTCCTTTGTCAGAAAAAATCTAGAGGTCACTCTGGAACTATTGCCTAGATAGGAGAAGAAGAGTTGGATCAGGAGAAATGGTGAGTCTACTAGTGCTCCCATAAGAGAACAAAGTAATACTAGAGGTAGAGCACCACATGTTTCCTCAAGTGAGGAAGGTTCACATGACAAAATTTCTAGATCAAATGGTGGTCACTCTAAAGATAGATTCTACGATACTCTAGAGGCTGTATTTCAAGACAAGGGTCCATTGCCTGTAGGTCAGGATGAACAAGTAAAGAGAGATGGGTTTGGTGATTGATTTAGATCTTGATGAAGAAAATTTTAGAAGGGAGCCGATGAGACCACGACAAGTGCATTTCCCATATCAGCATCCTACTAATGTGGAAGTGTCATCAAGCTCTGAAGACAACATGATAGATCCACATGACCTAAATGCACTTAGGTTGTAGTTGGTAGAGTAGGATTCCATATACAAAAGGTTACAAGAGGAGAGAGAGGCTGAAAAAGTAAACACTCTATTAGAGAGGCAGTATATTTTAAGAAAAAGTAATGAAATGAAGGAGAGAAACAAGATGATTTCTTCTGCTCCTAAGCTATTGCAGCATGATATTTTTGGTGATCTTGAAGCTCTAAGAAGTGAGCAGGAATGCTTGTTGCAAGACCATGAGTTTGATGAAGAAGGCCCTGTGATCAGACAAGTGCAAAGTTATGCTCCTTTGCCTAAGGGTAAGGATGGACATGAGATCACTAGGCCTACTATAGTTATTAATGAAAAAGGAAAGCAGAAGATGGTGGGTGTCCAAATAAGAAAACCAGTGACAATACCAAGGATCCCACCACCTAAATCAAATAGGGAGATAGAGATAGAAAGAAAAAGAAGGGAGGATGAATCTCTTGCTCAAGAGTTGGAAAGAGCTAAAGTTGATGCTGCTATTATAGAGAAGAGAAGAAAGATCTAGTTCTTGAGGGCTTCATTAGCTAATGTTCATGCCCCTTCTACTACTAAACTAGGTATGCCATCTATGAACACTATTGTTCCACTTAGCAATGCTACTACTAGTAATCTAATTTCTAATGTATCTACCAAATCATTTGTTGATCCTAATAGATAGTCAAATGTGCAAGTCGGTGGGAATGTAGATAAAAATAATAATTCTAATGGGAACACTGGTTTAGGATTTCAAAGAAGACCTATGCAACTAGAAGGCTATAGGCAAATTAGTTTTGATGGGATACCAGGCTACCCAAATGCTTTTCCAAATGATATAAGAGATAAGGTATCTAAGTTTTCTAGTAATAATGCTCTTAGTTGTGAGCATCTTAGGTTATTTGTTGATATGCTTAATTATTATGAGGTAGAGCATGAGGATGTAGTCATGCAATTGTTTGTTCAATCTCTAATGGAGGATGCTAGAGATTGGTTTAAGAGGCTTCCTGATAAATGTATTGATACTTGGGATTCTTTTGAGAGATGTTTCAAAGAGCAATATGGTGATAGGCCTAATGCTAGTTTCATGTTGAATGAATTCAATACCATAAGGAAAAATTAGAATGAGTCTGTAGCCAAATTCAACATGAGATTTCAGAAGGGTATGGATAAGTTGTTCCAAGTTATGCGGTTAGATGACAATGTTTGTTTAACTACATACTTCAATGCATTTGATGGAAAGATGGGATACTTGTTGAGGGACAAGGAACCAAGAACTCTTAGAGATTCTTTTAGCATTGTTGTCAATATTGAGAACAATATGAAAATATTAGGAAAGTTGGGTGGGAAGAGAGCCGACCCTAAGTTGTTTGGGGACAAGAAATACAAAAAAGAAAATGATAAGAATGTTGGAACTAGGAGGTAGGAAAAAGATAAATTGGATAAGGTGCTCAATGCATTGAAGGATTTGAAGGCACCTGCAAATAGGAACATTAGTGCTCTTACCAATGAGAGGCCTTAGTTCAACAATAATTTCAATAAGCAAAATAGATTGCAAAACTACCCCTACAACACCCAATGGAAGGATGGCAAGCCTGTTGTCCCTGCTGCAAGAGGAAACAATGACAGAGGTGTCCCTGACCCTCTACAAAAAACTTCAATAAATGTCATGTAGGACATACATTGGTGTGTTGCATGCCAGTCCCCTCATTCTACAGAGCATTGTGTGGTTGCACAATCTATGGCTGCAAATTAAGATTATGGCAGTGAGGAGATAGATCAAGAAGAAGATCAAGATGATGCTGGATGCAACATGGCTACTTCATATCTGGGATATGAAGATGATTCTGATTTTGATGAAGAAGAAGATGTAAATGTGAAGAGACATAATCAGGCCCTTTTTCATCAAGAGGTTTTTTCTGATAATGAAGACATTGATAAGAAGACATGTAACATGAACTCTTCTTCTGAACTAGTAAATTTAAGAAGACCTTCTAGAGAAGAGATGGATAGGATTACAACAGAAATGATTACCCAAGTGCAAACTAGAGGCATGGTGACAAGGAATACAAATGAGCAAGCTGCAGGAATGTTTATAAAGAGTACCAACTCTGGAGAGCCTAATGAGAACAAATCAAAAGGTGATCACATGGTGAAATTCAAGAATGTAAAAGGTAAGAATTGTGAGCCTAAGGGAGTTGGAGTTGAAAGATTTTCTAGTGAGACTCAGAAGCCAGTTAACACAATGGCTAAGATTGAAAAAATGAGGGTGGCCAATACACCTAATGTATCAAATAAGAAAAATGATACTAAGGCTATGCAGATTGAGATTCCTTCTTCTGCTCCTATTGATATATTATTTGTATTGTCCCAGATAATAGTTAAGGTTCCATTGTCAGAATTGTTTAGGATCCCTGAACACAAAGACAGAGCTATTGCATGGGTAGATAATGTTCATAACAATGATGTTGCATGCAATGGATCTTAGGATAAAGCTTTGAAAGGTGTTGTTGCTCAGGGAATTGTATCTCAAATTCCTCCTATATATTTGGATAGTTCTGTCAATGCTAGCCTTGAGAACATTGATCCATTCTTTTTAAGTGTCCTTGTGAATGGAATCAAACTAAGAAATCGTATGATTGATAGTGGTGCCTCTAATATTGTTATGTCTTTCAAAATCATAGAGAAATTGGGCCTTAAAGTTGATACAGTTCAAGGTAGATGTTGTGCAATGGATCAGAGGAAGGTACCAGTCATTGGGACTATCAATGCAATGCCATATAGGCTGGTAGAATATCTAGAGAAAGAGTTGACAATGAGTGTTTTGGTGGTGGAAATCCCTCCTCATTATGGGATGCTACTATCTAGAAGGTGGAGTGCTGCCATGGGTGAAATTTTATAGTGTGATATGTCCTATGCCACTTTCAAGATTGATGATTAGTTTGTCAAGATTGAGCGAGAACCAAGAGTATGCCATATGATTGAAAGAAGTGTGGATACTGATATTAATGCTTTTAGGGAAGAGATCCCTATACTTGAAAATGAACCTATTTTGTCACCTATCTCTATTGAGGTAAGTGTTAATTTTATGAAGGGTGATTTGTGGGTAATGTACTTTGATGGTGCAAATTGCAAGGATGGAGTAGAAGGTATTTTACTTATTTCTCCTAATGGAAATACCTACAAGTTTTCTTTCACATTGAATTTCTTTTGTACCAACAATATAGTAGAGTATGAGGCATTGTTGTTAGCACTGAGGTTGGCACAAAAACATGGTATTAAATGTTTAAGTGTTGTTGGTGATTCTAAGTTGGTGGTGTCCCAAGTCAGGTCAGTATATGCTTCCAAGAACAAGAGGTTAAAACAATATAGGAATGCAGTTTGGGATTTGATTGAACATTTTGATGCCTTCAATATTGAGTGGAAGGATAGGAGTAACAATAAGATAGCCGACTTGTTACCCAATATTGTAATCAATCCCACTGATATTACTTTTGCTAGTATTTCTAAAGTTGAAATTCAGGGTAGGCCTAGTATACTAGACAATATTGAAAATTGGAAAGTTTTTGATGATGATAATGATATCTTGAAGTTTATGAGCTGTGAAGATCAGTATCATGGTCATGAATTTGATTGTTCAACCTTGGTTGAGTCAGTAGAAGGAAAAGAGGTTGTCTTTCGCAATGAGATTATTCAACTTAGAACTAACAAGGTGCCCAAGGGGCTTGTTGTCTTGGAAACTATCTTTGATAACCATGATAGAGTTCAAAAGAATATCAAAAGAGAAGATCATGCTGATCTAGAGGAGATAAACCTTGGAACACATGAGGCACCTAAGAAGGTATACATTGGTAGGGACATTTCTCACAATCTAAAGAAATATTTGATTGAATTATTGAGAAAATTCAGGCATATTTTTGCATGGTTATATGATGACTTGAAGGTTTATAGAGAAGACTTATTTCAGCATATTATCCCATTGGAAGAAGATGCTAAACCTTTCCGAAAAAAACAAAGGCCTATTAATCCCACTTTGGCACCCAAGATGCAAGAAGAGTTAATGAAGCTAAGAGATGCTGGCATTATCAAGCCTATAAGGCACTCTTCTTGGGTGTCAAACCTTGTTCCTATGAGAAAGAAGAATGGTGACATCAGGCTTTGTGTAGACTTCAAGAATTTGAACATCAGCTCATTAAAGGATAACTATTGTCTGCCCAATATGGAAGCTATGTTGTAGAGAGTAACCAGATCTAAATTAATGTCTATGATGGATGGTTTCTCTGGTTACATTCAGGTAATTGTCAAAGAATCTGAACAATTCAAGACAAATTTTACAACACCTTGGGGGACATATGTTTATGTGAGAATGCCTTCTAGTCTCACAAATGTTGGTGCTACTTTTCAAAGAGCAATGGATGTTTCTTTTTTAGATTTTATCAATGATTTCCTTATTGTTTATCAAGATGATTTAACTGCCTATTCCAAGAAGGAAGAAGACCATTGTACTCATTTACATAAAATATTTGTGAGGGGTTTGGAATATGGTATTTCATTAAATCCAAGGAAATGTGCATTTGGTGTCATTGAAGGTAAGTTGCTTGGCCACTTAGTTGGGAAGCAAGGAGTGAGAATTGACCCTGAAAGGGTGGCAGCCATTGATAAAATTCAGAGATCGAAGAATGCTAAAGGAATTCAGTCCTTCTTTGGTCAGGTCAATTTCTTAAGGAGGTTTGTGACAAATTTTGCAGAGGTTACTAGACCTATTTCTAAGATGTTGAAGAAAGGATCTGATATTACATGGGAGGGTGAGCTTGATGAGGTTTTCAAGAATATCAAGCAGGCTATCAAAGATGCACCTGTGCTTAAGGCACCTGACTATAGTATCCCAATGCACATCTTTTCCTTTGCATCTTTTCACACTATTGCTACAGTTTTGTTACAAAAGAATAAGGATGGTTTTGAGCAGCCTATTGCATTCTTCAGTAAATCTTTGCAGGTTGCTGAATTGAAGTATGGTATAAATGAGAAACAAGCATATGCATTGGTCAAGGCAGTCAAGGCTTTTAGGTGTTACTTGATGGGGTTAGTTGTGATTGCTTTTGCACCAAGTGTAGCTGTGAAGGATATTTTTTCATAGCAGGAGGTGTCTGGGAGAAGATGCAGATGGATCAATAGGATCCAAGAATTCAATGTTGATGTCTAAATTACCAAATTGGTCAAAGGATAGGGATTGGAAAAATATATGGCTCAATCCAATCTTGATGCTAATCAGGTAAATCATTCTGAAATTGATTATACATGTGACATGGATGATTGTGTTTGGTATCAAGATATTATCTATTACTTGAGAAATATGAGATGTCCAGCAAGAATGAATGATAATCAGAAGAGGACATTGAAATTATAGGCCATCAAGTATGTAATTGTGAAATGTAAATTGTATAGAAAGAATTTAGATTGCATACTTTTGAAATGTGTTGATGAAGATCAGGCTAACAAGTTGTTAAAGGAAATGCATAAGGGAGTTTGTGGTGGGCATTATATGGGTAAAACAACTACTCATAAAATCTTGAGAGTAGGATTCTGGTGGCCCACAATTTTCAAGGATGTAGAACAGTTGGTGAGGAGGTGTGATGCTTGTCAAAGGTTCTCTGGTAAGCTTAAATTTTTAGGTAATGTGCCATTAAAACCAGTAGAGGTGCAAGATCCTTTCCAACAATGGGGAATTCATTTCATAGGGAAGATACCAAACAAGTCAAGTGGAGGACACTCATGGATCTTAGTTGCCACTGATTACTTTACAAAGTGGGTAGAAGCTATACCTACAAGTAATGCAACCAGCAAGCTGGTAATTGATTTCTTGTTTAACAACATTGTTATAAGGTTCGGTTGCCCTAAGAGAATAGTAAGTGATAATTCCATGTGCTTTAGGTCTGCTAAATATAAGGACTTTTGCAAAGGTTTAGGAATTCAAACTTCTTATTCCTCACCTTATCATCCACAAGGAAATGGTTAGGCAGAATCATCTAATAAGAGCCTGATGAAAATCCTCAAGAGGATTCTTGAAAAGAATAATAGGGCATGGAATTCAAAACTACCATTAGTTGTATGGGCTGATAGGGTAACTGTGAAGAGGGCAATTGGTTGTCCACCATTTGACCTAGTGTATGGAATACATGCAAGAATGCCTCAAAATAATCTACTAGAAATGTATAAATTTGTGCAATTATATGATGATGATATAGATGATGAGATGCAATTGAGAATTGAGGACCTCATTAGGTTGGATGAGACTGGAAGAGAATCAGTTGCCAAAAATGCCAAATTGCAGTTGCAAGTTAAGAATTTGTATGACAAGAAGGCTATGGAGAGGAAGTTTGAGCCTGATGATCTAGTGTTAATTTGGAATACCAGATTTGAGGATAAAGGAAAACATGGTAAATTTGATCCCATCTGGCTAGGGCCATATCTAATTCATGAAAAATGGGGCCAAGATTCATACATTGTCAAAAAATTAAATGGTGATATTCAGGAATTGCTAGTTCATGGACAATTCTTGAAGAAATACTTCAATTGAAGGTATTTTATTTTCATGAACAATAGTTAGGTCTATACATTCTGTAAATTTTGTAAATAGTTGCTTGCCCTTGTCCTGTTTTGTCCTGGTCTGTAAGGTTTTGGTCTTGTTGCTCTTTGTTGTTAGTTTTCTAGTGGGATGGTCTTCTTTAACTAGTGATTCTAAGTTCTTGCCATGCCTAAAAGAGACATACATCCCCAAATAGAGCCACTGTTAGCATGTGCAAAAAATTTCATGGCTATAGCATTTTCCCCCTGGTCTCTACAGTTGTTTTTAGGTCTCTAGCATAAACCCTTAGTTCAAACTTTTGAAAAACTAGCCATTGTGTTCAAAAACCCTTTGTAATGCCCTGGCCGTGTTCTATTTTAATGTTACTTTTTTGGGCCACTTAAAATCCTTTTAGTTCATGTACTTTAATATTTTATCACCTTGCTGGGTCGGCTGTTAATTTTTCCTAAGTCTCTAGCGCCCGGCAGGCTTTAATATTTCCAAAGTCCTAGTGATTTAATTTTCCCTAAGTCATGCCTTTTAATATTTCCTATGTTTCAGCTATATCTTTCCTGGGCCCGACCTTTGGACACCATCTTGATCCAACAGTTGTTGCAAAAGCACAAGGGTTTTGTCAGAGGCTTGCACTTTTGTGATGGTTGTTGATTCTCCTTTATGGCAGAGTTTCTCAAACAGGTGGGTCCATTGACATGTATGCACAAATGGCAGCATCTTATTGGTCCATGTATTAACATGTTGGTAGTTGTCAATGGGACCTAGTTTCTAGATGCATCAAAGGGTCTTGACATTGTCAGAAAATCAACGACAGGCACCTGATCTTATGGGATCTGTCAGAGGCTTAAGATCATGTGCCGACCGTCGATTCTACCTCTTCAGAGGGGATAAAGTGCAGTGGGTCCACATGGTAGGTGTGTTGATTTTTTTTAATCTGATTGGTCCATGTAGTGCTACTAGACATGCTGTTGGTGGGGCCAGGTATTTCGAGGTTCAATGGGTTCTGACATTTGCAGAGCATCAATGGTCGACATGTAATCAAATGGGTTTTTTCTTACACATGTGATCTTAAGACAGCCATTGATCTCTTTCGGTGTAAGAAGGTTGTCAAAGCAAGGTAAGATTCTTCATCCAACGGTTGTCTTATGATTTGAAAGAATCTCGGAGGTCTATGCAAAGATGAGACAACTGTCGATCTTCTTGATGTGGGCCCAGTAAATTTTCTCAGTCTCTTGGCGGTCTTGACAAATAAGGTTAGTGGCTTGATGAATTTCAATGCTTTTCACTCATTTGTGAAATGAGATCGTGGTACCTTAAAAAGGCTGGTGATTCAGCAAGTGTGTATTCGCATAATCGCTAAACTATTTGGCAGATAGATAAAGTTCTCTGTGAACTGACGAAAGCCTTCAGTCGCCAGTTCGCTAAATAAGGATTGGGGTTATTTGTTTCCCTTTGACTACTAAGTCACTGAGTTAGACGATGAGTTAAGATTTTATTGCATGAACAAGAAAAACCTTTTTCGCATGTTCGCTAAAGGAAAACCTAGGGTAGAAGTTGAGTTAAGACTTAAAGCCCACGAAATAAAGGAATCTGACAGTCATGATTTAAAGATAGCTCAAATTTAAATATAGACCGTCGATTCACTGCTGGGGCCATAAAGTTACCATTGTAATTCAAATTTAAATTTCTTGGAGGGTTTCCTTTGACCAAAAGGACTAAAATTCAATGCAGAAGTGACTCGAGCTGGTAGGAGATGATTTTTTTTCCATTGCAGTGTGGTCCAAGGTGTTAAGTGATCACTTGTAGGGGTTTTTACTATGTTTTTGTGCTTGAGGCATGTTGTAGGTGGCCAAAAAGGGTTGACAAATTTAGAATTCCATGATTTGCAGTACTTTCCCAGAGATCTATCATAAGTGCAAATCTTTTGCAAGCATGGCCGACTGGTTTTCATCCCCTGCATTTTATTTTTGACTGTTTCTAGTTGATCTGGTGGGTGAAACCCTAACCCTAGTCATCCATAGCTTGTTGCAACCTGTTTTGGGTTTCCAAGATGACTAGTGGTGGTATATAATGAAAAAGGTGATATTTTGTAAGGGTTGTTGTTGATGGTATTATACTGAACAAGAAGAGCTTGGATTTTGTGTCTTGTTCCTAGCATCTATTTTCTTGGTAATGTATTGATCCTGCAAATTTTAATGAGAATAAATTTGGATTCCAATCTCATGTTTGTGTATGTCTTCTTATTTTGTTCTTGAGCTCATATATGTTAATTTCACAAAGTGGGTTATCATATGGTAAACAAAGAGTATTTTGAAATTATCTTTGAGTTCCTAGCAAAGTCAGGATTAAAGTCTTTCAAGTAGTTTCAATGAGTTCATGACTAGATAACGATTTGATGTCCTAATATGTGAGTGAGAGGGGTAATAGGAAAAGCACTTACTTTGAGTTCATGTATATTTGAGTTAAGGTTTTAGGTTGACATATGTTATTAGGTGACTCTTTGCCCTGGGATAAGGCACTGATCTTTTATTTAAAAGTAGTCCATCATCATCAATTACACACACAAATTAAATGATAAAATCTTTCAATCAATTAGTAAGGGACATAGTTGTATAATATTTTGTGATTCCTTTGAAGAAGTGAATCAAGGGTACACCTGCCTGAGCATTAAGGCTAAAAGTGTAGGAGGATCTCTTTTGATCCTTGTTAATTGGCCCTCTTCCTTGTAGACTTTGGAGTGGTGTTAGAGTCAAAGTTTTATTAAAGTTATCCATCAAAGTGTAAATCTACAAGTTGAAGATCAAAGGGAACTCCCAACAGACGCATAGTTTGATGATGAAAGCAAGTGAAGTTATACAGTTGCTATTCACCAGTAGTAGTTTCCTATGTTTGTTGAGAAGAGGTGACATAGATTTTATTCATTCTTGAGAGGTGCCAATATTCAGGGTATGCACCCTTGAAGTTAAGCTTGGAGGAGTGTTATTTGTTAGGATTAACAAGGCAGAAATAACAATTATGTGCAAATATAACTAATATTAGAAAATAATAAACTACACAGAATAGAACACAAGACACACAGATTTAACGTGGTTCACCCAATCACTGGGCTACGTCCACCAACAGCGAGTCCAATATTATTATTATCCAGTGATTACAACTTGATTACAATCCGTAATCCCTTACAGCCCAATTCTACCGCAAGTACTAAAATCATACATAATGAAAATCCCTAACCCTAAGCCATATTATACAATATTTTTCCGCTTTAGGGTTAGAATGAGTTATAAGTAGTCGGCCCAAATAACTGAAAAAGTAGTCGGCGAGGTCGGCAGGAAAAGTGTACAGTACTTTCCTGGATAGTACTTTCCTGATTAGTCACCACAAGCTAACATTATTGATGTTCGGTTAAGAGCGCATAAGTTAATTCAACTTACAGAGAAAGTTCTTGTTTTTTTGGTAGAGCCGATAGTGTGTAGTGTGCATCTATAATTATTTTATTAGATAGGTCCTAGAATGAGTTGCGTGCATAATAGAGCTGAAAAAATATTTGTTGGAGTTTATTATGGTTTCTCTAATATGATTTCAAGGTGGTTCTAATAGGCTGACTTGATTATATCATTTGGAGGAAGGATATTTATAGGCAGTCATTTATGATTATTGAAGTGTGGTTCATGGTTGATTAAGTAGAGTAGAGAAGAGTGTGAAATGTCTTGAACCATCCGAAGAAGGTCTATGTGACCAAGTAAAGTACTTGTGCTATTCATTGGAACTGATCTAGATAGTAGGTCAAAGCGCAGTTCACCAAGATCTAGATATAGTGTGTATCTGTTACTCAGAAGGTTGTAGCCTTCGCCCATTTGAGCAATGAGCTCTTGGACAATGTGTCCTCTCCCCTAATATTGACAGTTATAAAAGAATCCTAATAGGGTCCGACCCTTAACCAGGTCTACTATACTTAATATATTGTAAAGCTACTCCTAACAGGGTAAATGATCTTCTAGAAAGGATCATTACACACTAGTACATAATATTAGTGGGTATCAAGTCCCACCAGGGTTTTTACCTATTTGAGTTTCCCCGTAACCAAAATATTAGTGTTGTGTTCAAGTGTTCTTTCATTATGTTTATGCTTTATGTTTAAGTATACTTAATTGGATAAAGAATTGAAACTTGTAGATAACTGAGTCACCCCCTTGCCCACCCCTCTCAATTATCTCTTGGGACTATTCCTAACAATTGGTATCAGAGCCAAGTGCCTCAGAGAGAAATTTTAATAGCTTGAGGTTGATCAGATGGCATACTTTAGTAAAGAAAGTTCTAAGTTTGATGGAGAGAATTATCTTGATTGGAAGAACAAGATGGTAACCCATTTGCAGTGCATTGCTTTTGAAGTTTTTAATGTAACCATCAAAGTAGCCAAGATTCATACCTTAGAAGACCTTGTAAAATATGATGCTACTGACATTTAAAAGGAATTGTTTCATCATAATGCTATTGCTAAAGAATCCCTTATTAGCACACTATCTGATGGTGAATTTTCAGAAGTAAAAAAGATAGATACAGTCCATAAAATATGGAAGCACCTAGAAGACACATTTGAAGGAGACAAACAAGAAATGGATGCACGTAGAAAGACATGGAAGAAAAGATACAATGGATTAGAGATGCTTCCTGAAGAAAACATCAGAGCTTACAATCAAAGGATTAATGAAGTAGTTTCTGGAATTAGGAACAATGGTGGAGAATTTCAGAGGAAGACATTATGGATAAGTTGATGACTACTCTTACTCTAGAATATGAAAGAAAGATCAAAATCCTTGATGAGACCATGCATCTTAGATCAAATTTCAAGAGAGAGACCTTAATCAGCAAGATCTCAGCTTTTGAGATTTCAAGATTGAAGATAGAACCAAAGAGTGAAACAGCTTTCAAAGCAACAGTTCATGGTAAGAAATCTGCAAACACCTCTAGTAATTTTGATGATGATGATGAAGATAAAACACTAGATGATTTTATTGCTATGATTTCTAAAAGAGAAAAGAAATGAAAATGAAAATATAAAGGTCAATTACCATTTAAGTGCTTTTCATGTAATAAGATTGGTCACTTTTCATCTAAGTGTCCCACTAGAGCTAAAAAGTTAAAAAAGGATTACAAGCCTAAGTATTCTAAGGAATGCTACTATGCTGGAGATGGAGTTTCAGATGAAGAATCAGGTGAAGAATAAATTGGATTCATTTCTATTGTAGACAAAATGAATAGTAAGCCAGTTCCTAAAAATGAGAAAGTAAACCAAGAGAGAGCTTTGATTTCCCAAGCAGATATAAGAATAGACTAGATTATAGATAGTGGTTTCTCACATCGCATGACAGGTGATAAAGGCAAGTTTATTCATTTGGACAAATACAATGGAGGTATGGTTAGATTTGGAGACAACACTCCTAAACCTATAGTTAGTAGAGCAGCCATCACTTTGGATGGAAATAATAGTACTAATGATGTTTTTTATGTTGATGGTTTGAAACATAACCTTCTCAGTGTTGGATAGTTACTTGGTAAAGGCTATCAGTTGGAGTTCAAAGATGACAAAGGCATCATTAACAAAAAAGATGGTGTTATGATTGCGTCAGGCACAAAGACAAGAGGTAATGTTTTTCAACTCAATTCAGAAGCAAGTTGTTTAGGGCATAAAAGACTGTCATATCAATTTTGATAACATAGTGAAGATAAGCAATGTAAAGGCATTAAGAGATCTACTTAACATACCAAAGCTAGTTGATACTATATTTAGGGAATGTGTGATGGGGAAGCATGTGAGAAATTCATTCAGAAGCAAGTAGAATTCAGTAGAGAACAAGTTGGATTTGATTCATACAAACCTATGTGGTCCAACTCAAACAAAATCATACTATGGTGAAAGGTATTTCATTTTGTTTTTTGATGATTATACTAAGATGATGTGGGTTGCATTCTTGAAAGATAAATCAAAAGCATTTGATAAGTTCAAAATATTCAAAGCTAAGGTTGAGAATGAATCTGGATTAAAGATAAAATGTTTGAGATCGGATAGAAGAGGAGAACTCACCTCTGACAGATTTTATGAGTATTGTGAAGAACATGGCATAAAGAGATAGTTAAGTGTACCTAGAAAACCTCAACATAATGGAATCACAGAGAGAAGGAATAGGATCATTCTTGATACTGAGTGGACCATTATGATAGAAGGAAAAGTTGTACACACCCCTATTGGAGAGATGCAGTCAATACATCAGTCTACACAATCAATAGAATTCAGTTAAGGCCTAGCCTTGACAAAACACCTTAAGAGCTATGGTTTGGTAATGTTCCCACAGTAAAATACTTCAGAATATTTGGAAGCAAGTGCTACATCAAGAGGGATGAAGCAGTAGGCAAGTTTGATGCAAGAAGTGATGAAGGTATTATCCTCGGTTACTCTACTAAAAGTAAAGCTTATAGATGTTTCAATTTAAGATTGAAAAAGATCATTGAAAGTGCTCATGTAAAGATTGATGAAAAGTTTATGATTCAAGAAAGATATCATGATTGCTCACCCATGATTGAAGAAGAACCTAGACCCTCTAATAGTGAGACAATTATTGAAGAAATGTTTGACAGTATTGATGTGTTATTTAATGACCCTGAGACAAGTGAAGAAAATAATCCTAAGGCTGCTGAATCAACATCACCTAAAGTTCCAAAGTTTATATCAAGAAATCATTCCAAGGTAGACATCATTGGAGATCAGAGCAGCAAAGTCTTAACAAGATCACAAGCAAAGAACTTAGCTAGAAGTGATGCGGTTTGTTTACTATCTCAGATTGAACCTTTAACTGTTGAATATGCTTGTAAGGATTTAGATTGGCACAATGCTATGAAAGAAGAACTTGATCAAATTATTAAGAATGACACTTGGGAACTGGTCCCAAGACCAAGTGATAAAAATGTGATTGGAACAAAGTGGATATTCAGAAACAAGATTAATGAAGATGGTTCAGTAGTAATAAATAAAGCAAGATTAGTATGTAAAGGATATGTGCAAAGAGAAGGCATTGATTATTCAGACACATTTGCAACTGTGAGTAGATTAGAAGCTATTAAGTTATTTTTAGCTTATGCTACAGTTAAAAACTTCAAATTTTATCAGATGGATGTCAAATCAGCATTTTTGAATGGAGACTTAAAAGAAGAAGTATACATTGAGCAGCCTAAAGGATTCACCTTATCAGACAGACTTGATATGGTATGTAGATTGAAGAAAGCCCTCTATGGACTTAAGAAAGCCCTTAGAACATGGTATGAGATACTAGATGGATACTTAACAAAGATTGGATTCGAGAAAGGAGCAATAGATTGTAATATATTCATTAGAGAGACATCTGAAGGTTTACTACTTGTGGCTATATTTGTTGATGACATTATCTTTGGAGGTAATGACAAAATCAGTGCTGAATTTGCCAAAGAAATGCAGAATGAGTTTGAGATGAGTATGATTGGTCCTATCAAGTACTTTTTGGGACTAAATGTGCAGTAGATAAAAAAAGAGATTTTCATTAATCAATCAAAGTATGTGAAAGAAATACATAAGAAATTCAAGATGGATGATTGCAAGCTAGTAGGCACTCCTATGATCACTAGATGCAAGCTTACAAAAGAAGATGACTCACCAGTAGTAGATATAACATTGTATAAGTCTATGATTAGTAAACTCATATATCTTACTCAAACTAGACCTGATATTTCAAATGCAGTTGGCATAGTTGAATGATTTGCAATAGAACCTAAACAAAGTCACCTCATGGCAGTAAAGAGAATATTCAGATACTTGCATGGTACTATAGATTATGGTCTATGGTATCCTAATTCAGAAAATGTTGAGCTTCATGTGTACACTGACGCAGATTGGGTAGGATGTGTTGATGATAGAAAGAGTACTTTAGGTGGAGTAGCGTTTCTAGGTAATAGACTTGTCACTTGGACAAGCAAAAAACAAAATTAAATTTCTCAGTCAACAACAGAAGTGGAGTATGTTGCAGCAGCCTTGAATTGTTCTACAATTGTTTGGATCAAGCAGATGATAAAAGATTTTGGAATTTAGATTGATTATCCCATTGTTACTCACTGTGATAACACTAGCACTATCAATATGTCAAAGAACCCTATGATGCATGCAAAGACAAAGCACATTGAGATCAAGTATCACTTCCTAAGAGATAAAGTGGTAGAGAAAGAAGTCAAGTTGGACTATGTGAGTACAAAAGAATACTTGGCAGATATAATCACAAATCCCTTGCCTAAGGATACATTTGAGTATCTTAGGGAGAAGTTGGGAGTCATTCCCTTCCCTGATTCTACTTAGAGAAAGAGGGAAAGGCATTAGTCCTTTTGGACTGGTGGAAGGTTGACTACTCTACCTTAGGAGTAGTACCAGTGCTTAAAATGAATCGTGCCCTTTGCCATTGATGTCAAAGGGGGAGTATATATATAGTGTCATGAAAAACATAAGTAAAAGAGGAGTAATATACTAAGGGGGAGCAACATTCAATTATGATAGTAGTACAGTTGAGGAAATGGAGAATATTAGAAAATATTGCAGTAGATGAAGGATTCATCTTTGGGGGAGTTTTAAAGATGAAATGGAGAATGTTATAAAAGAAATATTCATTTGGTTTGGTGGTGGTTTTTCATTCCACATGTTTCCATCAATTCCAAAGGGGGAGATTGTTGGAGATTTGTCAGCAGGTCAGTACTGACTATATGTTTGTCATTCATGACAACATATGGAAAGTAGCATGCATGGAAGTCTTATGCAGGAAGCTTTCAGTATATGTACCATGGACATGATATCATGGGTACAGAGGTTAACTATTAGTACAAATAGTTATATTGCAGCTGGTGTCAACAGTGTACCTAATAGAGTAATAGACAGTGTTCTATGTATGGTTATCTGTATACTTATCATGGAGCCTTGCACGCTTGGATATATGTTGAAGATATGTTAGTGATGTTTTAGTTATGGACGCATAGTTTCATGATGAACACAAGTGAAGTTATGCAGTCGCTATTCACTAGTAGCAGTTTCCTGTGTTTGTTCAGAAGGGCCGATAGAGATTTTATTGGTTCTTGAGTTGCACCTATCTTGAGGGTATGTGCCCTTGAAGTTAAGCTTGGAGGAGTGTTATTGATGTTTAGTTAAGAGCAGATAAGTTAATTCAGCTTATAGAGAAAGTTCTAGTTGTTTTGGTAGAGTTGACAATGTGTAGCGTGCGTCTACAATTATTTTATTAGACAGGTCCTAGAATGACTTGCGTGCATAATAGAGTCGACCTAATGTTTGTTGCAGTTTATTATGGTTTCTCTAATATGATTTCAAGGTGGTTCTAATAGGCCGACTTGATTATATCATTTGGAGGAAAGATATTTATAGGCAGTCATTTGTGATTGTTGAAGTGTGGTTCATAGTTGATTAAGTAGAGCAGAGCAGAGTGTGCGAAGTCTTGAACCATCAGAAGAAGGTCTATGTGGCCATGTAAAGTACTTGTGCTATTCATTGGAACTGAGCCAGATAAGAGGTCAAAGCGCAGTTCACCAAGATCCAAATATAATGTGTATTTGTTATTCAAAAGGTTGTAGCCTTCGCCCATCTGAGCAGTGAGCTCTTGAATAGTGCATCCTCTCCCCTAACAGGGGCAATTATAAAAGACTCCTAACAGGGTCCAACCCTTAACCAGGTCTATTATACTTAATATATTATAAAGCTATTCCTAACAGGGTAAAGGATCTTGTAGCAAGGATCATTATACACTAGTATAGAATATTAGTGGGTATCAAGTGCCACTGGGGTTTTTACCTATTTGGGTTTCCTCGTAACCAAAATATTGGTGTTGTGTTCAAGTGTTCTTTCATTGTGTTTATGCTTTCTGCTTAAGTATACTTAATTAGATAAAAAATTTAAACTTGTAGATAATTGATTCACCCCCACCCCCCCTCTCAGTTATCTCTTGGGACTATTCCTAACATTTAGATCTTCAACACCAATCTTCTGTGGATCTTGGAATAGGAAGAAGCTTGAATATATATGGATTGAGAAATCTTCAACAAGAGGGCTCCATAGAGCTTGAATCCTTCAATGACTACCAATGGATCTCCTTGATGAATTGAATCTTGAATGTTTGAATGCTCACTTTGATAGATTATGCATAGATGATCCTCCCTTTCATTTGCATCTCTTTTTCTCCTTAAAATGAGAGGAGAAGGCTTCCTTATATACTAGTCTAGGAGACCAACTTCTAGAGAGGTCGACATATGAGAAATAAATTTTCATTAGGCTCATACCCTTAGAAGTGGACCTATACTAAATGTCTTTTAAGAGTCACCATTTCGAAGCCCGAAATAGCTGACCCAGAAGCGGGAAAGAATTTTTTCCAAACCCCGACATCGGAAAATATTTGGAATTTGAAATTTAGACCCTAGGTCACAATCGAGATCGACCTTGACCTAGGTTAGGGTTGAGGTCAACCTTGATCCAGGAGGTTGACCTTGACCCTGAGGTCAAGAACCTCATAATATTAGAGCAAGATACCAGAAATAGGTAGGAAAGAAGTGGGAAATAGGGAAGGATAGGGGAAAAGCAAGATCCAAGTCAAAGACCCATTCAAGGCATTTGACATGATCCCAAACCACTTACTCGGAGGGCTAAACCAGTCCTAAATGGAAGTGCTTCAATTTTTCGATGATACAGTTTTTTTTACTGGGAATTAAATTTGGATAAATTTAGAATCAAGCTCAGCCCTAACAATTATAGTATTTTCCCATTGTCTCAACTCAAAAACTATTGAAGATAAAAACTCTACAAACTACTCAAGAAAGTGCCTACTTGATCAATGCCTCATTGAGAAATGTAAGGCCTAAAGATGGAAATAGCATTATGTTCTCTCCTATTATCAAGATAATAAGGGTATAAGAAATTGAGCCTATTGTTTGGAAAAAATAAGCAATTTCTTTGAAACGGTTTTTTTAAACAACCTTGATATGGGCTTGTTGGTTGTCTATAGTTCATAGTTTCTACTTTATTTTTGTCATTTCCTTGCTATGTTTTAGCTATTGTTTTTGTTTGTTTCAGTTTTGTTGTCTCCTCTTTGGATTGTTTCTTATTGTCTTTATGTGCTTAACATTATATCTCTCTAAACATATTTTGCATCCTTTAAAAATCTTGTACTTTATGAAAACAAAAATAATCTTAACCAATAATTTTAATTGTCATAAATTTGACTACAAAAATCAAACATTATACTACCTTATAATATCAAATTCAAAAAAAAAATTGATCAAATTTTATATTTACCCTATTATAACTAATTTATTAACTAAAAAATATACAACAATATTTCAATACCTTAAAAAAATACTGTTCGCTATGCAACATCTAAATAACCCCTAATATATTCACATTTTCTATGTATATTGTTTAACACAACGTATAACCTTTTACATATTAAAAATATATGTACAACCTTATTTTCTTGTTTCAAAATATGCCTTGTACGATCGTCCCATTGAGTAAAACACACCAGGTTATCATTGCTAAAAGCCAGCGCAATTGGGAACCTGCGGTAAGTAGGAAACAGCGGGTTATGATTGCCAAAAGGTTATCCACTGAGAACCAGACAGGATGGCCATGTTTAGGATCATCATTTCACTTCAAGGGTCGCATAACCAGCGCAGTAACCTTTGTATAGTGACATAAAGATTAACTGGTTTGATTGGATTAAAAGAGCTTGACTGCCGAGGTGGTTTGCAGGACAATAAGTTCATAAATTAGAAGTGGTCGAAAGTTTATAACTCTATCACTAACTTATATCTAACGAGCTGTCATATACAATGAATTGCAGTCTATAGGATGGATGCCTTCAATATATTTTAAAATTATAGACAGGTTTATACTTCATAATTAACATTTAATTGTTATCATGTGTTTAGAATTTGAATCAAAATAATTGGCCTATATTTTATTGTTCATCTAATGAATCAATTTTCTATTGAATTTGTCACTTACAGATGCCACTAAGAGTGTACTTTTTTCTTGGTATGCCCATCTCATGAATATCTCGAGTATTCTTAAACATAGCGTAACACTTCAACAAAGAGAGAGTCTATTCACCATAAACAATGATTGTCTTACACAGGCTAATAGTGTAACTCAAATAACGTTAAACGTTTAACATAACTAATCTTTCATGAATACTGATGGCTATTGTAAAACATTTCAATGAACCTAATTAATTGCAGACTTATATAGGAAGTACCTATGAAAAATATATCCAAATCCCATGTAAAACTCAACTAGCAATGCGTCTCTTTTATCTTCTTTGAAAGAGAACACAAAGATTCAATTCATATTTAGTATGATCCATCACCCGGGTCTTTAGTGGAAGGTATTGGAAGCATTGATGGCGTGGCAAGATAAGTGGGGTTCTCATCACCGGCCATAATCACAGTAAATCTCTCCTCTGTATTATTATCCTGTGAAACTGAAACTATGGTATTCACCATTCCATTTCCCTGAACAGCTTCACCATGATCAATTGCTTGGACATGGGTATGAGCTGATTTGTTGCAGAAGGATGTACAAGCAAGAAATATGAGAGCCAGCGTTACTAGGAACAAGAAAACACAAATTCCTCCCAATAAATATGGAACTGATATTTGCCATACTGGAGTATGTATGCTTAGGCTACTAGTGTTGTTAAGAACAGTATTGTACTTATACATTTTGTATTGATTTCAAGCCTGCCTTAACAGCAGCTAGGCTTTCACTTCCAGAGTCTGGTATTCATGTTTAGTAAACAATATTCTTCTAGCGAAAATTAATGGGATTCTTTCTGTGGTGCTCAAAATGCTGGAATTCATTGCAATCATATATGGGCCTACATGCGTCTTAATTTTATCGTGAATAAGAGCATTATGATAGAGCCAATCCAAACTAATCTAAATGCTTAAGTACTGTTATAATTTAATCCATGGCGTCTCCACTAAAAGGGAAATGCCGCATGCTTGTATTAAAACCTTTTTGCTTATGTCATTTTTTCTGTTTGCAAGTGTCCCATACGTCAATTTCTCGTTATTACGCAGTAATATTGTTTGAATTAATAATAAAAAAAATTCTACATTTTACCGACATTCAGATTTTCTAATTTTCTATTTCTTATGTAAAGAATAAAAATAGTGAGGTATTACCCATGTTGTCGTTTCAAGATAATGGAAGGCATCTTCATCCTACTTATTTTTTTTCAATTCAAAAGGTCATAACTTTATATTTAATTCAAGAAATTATCATCTCGCGCATTATGTAAAGCATCCATTCGGAAGCTTAGATATAAACACATTGTAATTCAGCCGATATTTTTGTGGTTTCCCTTTTTCTATTATTATTTCGAATTTGACTCCACATTTATTTGAAGCTAAGATCAATATCAATAAAGGTAAAATGATTGTAGAGACGATTTTTATTTTTAATGATACTTCGGTGGGTGTCTTAAGTACATTGTTATAATTCCTGAATTTGTTTTATTTGGTGTATTTAGTGATCAAATAGTAAATTTTTATACTTCATATTTTATTTTTATCATAATTTTCTTATAAATATCTTTAATTTAGTTTGGAATTATTTTAGTTGTTTCAATTTTTTATTTCATTTGTACAATATTAATATTCACACCTATGTTGTCCACCCAAGAGAGTTAGGTGAGACATTATTGACAATTTATTGTATAGTAGTACATTGTTTTCTTGTTGTAGAAATATTTCAAAGTTCTAGTAGGTTCAAATATTACTAATTATTAATATATAATCACAAAGGCTATAAATTGCACTAAATGACATTTCAACATTCGTAGCTCATTTATGATAATGGAGCACACTACTAATGCCCCTACACTTTATACCAAGGTGCTATGTAAATATAAAGCAAATAATTGCAAAACATATTTAATTTAGGCCTAATGATAATTATCACATTATTTTAGGAGTATCAAAAATGGTATCAAACAACACATTATCTTCTATATAGGAATTCTAATATAATTTGAGGACAAAAAAATATATGAAAGATTGAACAAGATGATAAAAGTTAGAGATTATAGACGAGGTTGGCTAAGACTCTACGAAAAAATATTAAAAGTGAAATATATGATTTAATGTGATCTTCTTGTAATTCATGGCTAATGCATTAAACATGAAATAAAAACCTTCCATGGGTACAATATGTATTAGTATTTTCGTCCTAAAATCAAATTTCCACTATAGAACTAAATAAACAAATCATATTAGCTACAAGACTACATGATGCTTGAATTTCAAATATTAACTAAATTAATCATTTTATTTATGTTTTAGTTTTAAGCATAGACCTTCTATGTACGTTAAATTTATTATTAATGGATTAATACATTATGGTCCCTATATATTTGAGGAGCACGTGTTTTCATTACCATTTAAATACTCAAAATTTATTTAATTAATATAAAATAAATTAGGATGATTAAATTATTAAAAAATATTTATTTCTTATAAATATAAAAGAAAATATTACCTTAATTAAATAATCAACTATTAATTAACATCAATAGAAGAATAAGCAAGGACACGATAAAATGATGAAATGAAAATTTATGTCGGACCATTTTTAGATGTCTACAATTTTCTCTCTTTGAGAAAATGCCTATTTATGATATTGCTTCAAAAAACTCAGATACTAGTGATATGTCCCAATGATAGTATTGAGGAAAGCTACATGCCTCCCTAAGATAGTGGCTAGAAAAATATAAAGATTAGTATCACCATAGGTAGAATGAACTAGGTTTGGGACAAGGCAGTTAGCACGACAGAAGAAATTAAATAAAGTGTAGAGTAAACAATTGCAAGATATTTTTCTTTGCTAGCGTAAAAAATATAAAAATGATCATATTTTGTGGATATTAAATACTCAATGTATATGAAATGATGATGACTAGGTATCCCTTACATGGAATATGACTATGTAAAATAGAAGGGTTTTCGTTCTTCATACAAAACATTATAATGCCTTATTGGAATATATGACTTTAGGTAGACTTAGAGAATGATATTCCCATTAATAAGGTTTTTAGTGACCTATGCAAAGAATGAATATTTGTCATACCCAATGTATAAATTTATATCTTGACAGAATACTTCACACATTTTCTAGTCCTCTAAGTGGTTCATTAATCAAACTCCTAGATGAAAAATTATGGTCTCTACAAGATGGTTCGCCTGAAAAAAAATATCAAAACCTATTGGACACATAAATAAGGTGTAAAATAGAGTTACTAAGGTCAGTGTTTGTATTGACACATCATAGGAAATATTGAATTATTGATAAGTTACGAGCTAATTTTCTAGGTGGTTTTTAGCTCGTGGCTTTGTTATACCATTTGATGGTTTCATGTATTATATCTCTTATATAGTTGGTGCATGACATATTAATTATCTATAAGAGCATTATAACTATACATAATCATCAAACCTTTCATTCATGATAATATTGCTTAAATCTTTCTCTAAAACTATATTGTAATCTTTTAATTATTTTTTAATAATATATTTAGTGATGGTTTTATTCCAAAAGCATTTTCCCCATGTATATCATTGTGTTTTGGAATAAAACCAAAACACAATATTTAAATAAGGAAAAAAATCTTCTTTCGTACATCTACATTACACATGCAGACACTTGGACAACTCTCATAAAAGTAGAGAATATGCAACACATTTTCCTTTACAAATTACAATATTTCATTTATACCATCCTTTCATTTGTGAATCTCCCACTCTTGGTTAAGTAATTAAATAAACACATTGTTTGAATGTGAAGTGGACCACAACATGCTGTATCTATGACCAAAATAAATGTCATACAAATTACATACCATCTAGAATTGACTAAGATAATTAAAAAGAGTGTAAACACACAAGGTCAACTAAACATATAGTAAGAACACCATCAAAGTTATAAATCTTGTCTCCAAAACTAAAAATATTGTACACACTAGATTAAATGAAGCTAAGGACATTAATTTAGCTCAGTTACAAACCAATTTATAATAAAATATCATTACAAATAGAAATAAATAGAATGTCTTTCATGCATAAAACACTACCAAACACTATAATACTCAAATGAATACCAATTCTAGTAAACCTCACTCCAAAGTACAAAAATTTGAATCCAAAATCTTCCAAAAATAATAGGGTAAAAGTACAAACCTATGTCACACTTTCATAAAGGAAAAGGTCAACAACATGCAAACTGTTCAACTTTAATGACACAAATGCCACATTTGCATTTATAATTTGAAGATGTTGTAAAGTGATGAAATGTGTAAAACTAGATGAAATTTATGTCTAATTTTTTTTTTAAAAAAATTGAATAAAAATTGATATAGTTTTTTAATTTTTCAAGTTCATTTTTTAATTGCTGAAAAATATGGGGTTTAGTTCCCGTAAAAAAAGTATATGCAAATAATCCTTTTTTCCTCTAATTTGAAAATATGTTATAGATGACATGTATAGCTAGTGCATAAAAAAAGAATATTGGTTTTCGATGTATATTTTTCCTATTATGACTACTCAAAGTAAAATTTATCCCAAATTGATAGTTTTTTATCTCCCATCAAATTTTCCCTATCAAATGTACATTTTTCTGAAAATAAATTACATATTCTTGAAGAGGACTCTCTGCTCTAGTGTTAAATATAAATTTTAATTCTTTTTTATGATTTACTATTCTTTTTCTTTTTTGAAGCAACATCTTCTCAAATGTTAAAATACCTACTTACAGTATTTTACAATTATAATATATTATCTGTAATCAAAATATAATAAAATTTATATTCCCATAATCCCGACTCTCAGCTCTACAAAAGAGTATCTTTAGTTTTTGAAGAAATATAAGTTTTGATGGAGAAATAAGCTACAAAACTGAGAAGTTCTGAAAATATTCAATTTTTGCTTGTTTGGCTACCACATACAATCACACATAGGCAATTTCGGTCGGACCTAGTTCAGTCGAAACTAGGGTTGACTAATCACGGTCATCTTAGCAACCGAGTGCTTAAACCCCATATAAAAAGGAAAATTTTGGAGTTAAAAAATGAAAAAAAAATTGTCGAATACATGCAAAATAATTAGTGATTGTTTTAATAAAATTATTTAGTGGAAGTTTTTTATTGTCTTTTTTCGTTCGAAAGGGAATTACGAAGGACAATTTCATCAAGAAGGTTTTTTTTTTTTGCAATATAGTTTTATATATTATTTTTTCTGTGTTTTGTGTTATTTAATTTTTTTTAATTGAAATAGTATTTTATTTGGTTTTTTAAAATTCAAGCATTATTTTATTTAGTTTTTTAGATTAAAGAATTATATTATATTATATTATTTTTTATTTATGAACTTATAAATATTGTTTATAGTTTTTTATTGGGTATATGATTTTTCCTATGTAGGTGAATTGAAGCTTTCAATTCAATGGGGAATAAAAGGAATAAAACAAGAAAATATGATCAAATAAGAGATGACAAATTAAAAGGTCATGCAAAACATAATGAAGAGCAACATGTTGAAGTAGATGAAGAACCTATTGATATTCAAGAAGATGCGATTCAAGTAGGAGAAAAAATTGGTAGTTCTCAGAGTGGAAACATATCATTTGACATGGGAAATTCGATGGAGATGAATGAAGACACACTTTTGAGTCAAGTCTCATCTAAACACATGGTATTTGAAAGTACAATTAAATTGCATTACAAAAAAATCTGGGATGAATATTTTGAAAATAAAAGCATGTTTGGAAGAGCACAATTACTTGCAAGATTATTTAGGAAAAGAGAGATGACTCCTTTTTTGGAGTTATTGGGTATTCATAACAGGAAAACATTTGTGGATAATATTAATCAAACAATAGTTGAAAATTTGCAAGATGCATTAACCAACATTAAGAACACAACTCGAGGAGCCGATTTAAGTGTTACATGTAGAGTGTTGATAACTACAATATATGGTAGGAAGTTGACACGAAGAAAACAAGTTTATGCAATTTTTTATTTAATGCAAGTATCTAGAAGAATTTTTCAAACATATATCACCATGAAAAGCATGTTAGATGAAAACATTGAAAATAATTGGGTAAATATTTGTAGACTTCCCCGAAAAAACAAAATTTATGAAGATGTAAAAAGACAAGTCATTGAATATTGGACTAATTTCTCCCATGTTTCATCCAATAGAAGAGATACTATATAGATGAAAGATGAAGAGATAGATATGAAATATGAACATCTAAAATATTTAATAGATATAACACAAAGTGAACTATTTCAAGCATTTAAGCAAGATTTTTTAGATGTGAAAATATATCAGAGAATGTTTGAGAGGTTGTGTCCCATCTTTGTACATATAAATAAGGTACGTGAAACTTATTGTTGTCAAAATCATGTTGAATTTCATCTATACCTACAATCATATAAAAAATTTATGGCAGTACTTAATCTAGATATGGTTATCCTTGGAAGTACGACACAATTTGTGAAGTCTATTTTATGTGATAAATTAGAAGATTTAGATGAGTTCAAAGTACAATGTATAAAAAATTCATGCAATGATTGTGGAGATTTGCATGAATTTCCACTGCAAATTGAGAATATTGATGTTTTAATGCCAATTTTGTTGAAGAGATTTGAATATGAGATATATCAAACTAAGATAGGAGATGAATCCAGAAAAAGTACATTCAAGGAGATTGAATTGCCCTACCTTGAGTTTATGACCAGATTTTGTACTATGATATATCCACATATCCAACATTGTCATGGTGCACGATGACAAGATATATAGTTTCGTGATTCCGAAAATTGTTTTCCACCTGGTTGTATTCTTTCAATTGTAGATTTCTCTAAGAACTATACATTTTCTCCTCAATAGCTTCAACACCAATATTATCATTCTTAACAAGTTGTGATATTTGTGCAAGTGATCTAAAAATACACATAATTTGATTAGGATGGGATTGAAATTATTGATCAAAATAAACACATAATCATCAAGGAGGTTCATTTCTATATCTGTGATGATAGAGTTCATGATAGGAGCTATGTCACTCATTGTTTTACAATTTTTTTTGAAGATCTTTCGAATCATGGGGTAAAGACTTCACAACATTGGATATGGTTTGATGGTTGTGTAGGTAAGTACATGTCTATTTCAATTTATTTTCATTCTAATCCTTTTAAGCTATTAAATTTTTACACGATGAACTATATTTTTAAATGAGATCTTATATATGTATATGTATTTACATGTCTATACACAATGTTATGAAGAAGGACAATTTAAATCTACAAAATCTTTAAATTGGTTAGCCATGCAAAATGCTAGATGCAATGTTAAGTTTCTGTGGAACCTCTTTGAAAGTGGCCATGGAAAAGGGGAACATGATGGAGCAAGAGCATGTTTAAAATGTGCACTTCACCAACATGAACATGTAGGTACATGTATTTATAGTGTATGAAATTATTTATAATGTCTTGAAAGAAGCTTCTAGATCCTTTTGCTTTAAACTAATTTAGTTCATGTAAATTTACATGTTGTACATAGGTAACATGATAGAGAATGTGAATAAAATTGTTGAATGGTGCCAAGGTCATTTTACCAGTCAAGACACCAAATAATTTACAAATGTTATTTTTGGGAGGTGAAAGGTAAATTTTATTTTGTTCAATTTCTTATTTATAAAATTTTCAATCATATATGTGTTTTTCACTTTTATCCTGTAATTGTTGATCTAATTTAATGTTAGGATTTGGTAATACTAAGAGGGGGGTGAACCTGTAAGGCCCACCACATTTCCACCTTTTCCTTGACAGTTTGATGTCGGAGGATTAAGGGGTGTTGTAGTATCTGGATGATTGGTAAATCCCTAACGGAATTGTACCTCAGGATAGACCTATATATTGTACCTTCATATCAGTACCTATCAACTAAGAGTCGCAATGACAGAGGTGATATATTTGGGTTATTAATTGTGTAAGTGAATCTTGGATGCAGTATGTTACCCTGCAAATCATAGATCCAGCTAGACTATTAAGGTTCCATTGAGTACTTTTGTCGAAAGGATTAGATTCAAGTAGTCGAGATGTAAATGCCAAATTAGTATGTGTTAAGTCTTAAGTTTATCTTGGATTAAATTAATAAGTTGATGTGATGATTCTAGTAACTCCTACGAGGAGGATGTGTAATGTTTTGATGATGTATTATATGGTTATACCATACTGACATTTTGGTGATATTCTTAGAACCCTGAACAAGGATTTGTTAGATCCGAGACTAATAGGATTATTCTACGTTTTGTTTTCCTAGATTAGGAAATTTAATCATACTTGTGATAAGAATTTTATAGGACCTGATTGTTATGGTTACCCCCTTACCGATGTTGAACCATCGATTTATCTTAAATATCATGCTAAGGAAAATTGAGAATCTTTGAGATTAGGAGTACTATGAAGTTATGCAATCAAATTATGTAGATTGAATTGAATTGAAATAATGAATGTATTCTATATTTTTGCAAGCTTGAATTTGGATTATGATCTATATGTGGGCATTGTACTTTATGTGACTTTGAGTACGCAGTAGAAATTATAACTTATGTGTATAAGATTATATGCAATTAAATTATGCACTATATGAAAGTGATTAGATGTATGCATTGAATCATGAATTATGAGAAAGTGATTGTAAGAATGCAATCGAATTCTATGTTGCAAATGAATATCATGTTAGACATCTTCGCTGCATTGATGTTATGAGTAATTGATGATTACCTTGTGATGATGTTAGATTATTGATGATCATGATTTCAATTGAATTACAAGATTAGTAGGCATTAGAGATGCAATTGAATTATGAAATTGAACTAAGCAATTGAATTTTGATTAAATTAAAGATGTTATATCTTATATGTTTATTCGTATTGGTTTTTCTTCCTTGAATTATTGATGCTGCATTGAGGAGTGTGCAGGTAAGAGAACCATGGAATTAATCGGAGAACCAAGGTTAAACATATGTGAATTGAGTAAGCCAAAGCTTAATCCGATATGGGATTAAAAGCCTCGTTGTAATGTGAACTCCTTGTAAATGTGGATTTTTGCATGTGTGTTATTAGTTAATTTCTTATTGTCATCCAGGACATGACCTTGGGTATGTAATGTGTAATCGTTAGTGTCATTTGACACTTGTTATGTGCTTGTTTTAATTCATCCTTGTTCTAGTCACTTCTAGAGGCCAATAAGGGGTTCTAAGGGTCATTTTTGGCATAATTTAAGTACCTTATGGATAGGGTTATGAGTTAAGAAGGTTTTGAGCATGTCCCTAATTCCCTAGTGACCTTGGTAACCTATTTTATGACCCATTTGCCCTCAACTTCGAAATTGGATAAGTCATGATCTTTACCCAACTCCACCTTTTCTTTCAATCATGCATTTATCATGAGGGGACAAGGGAAGACAACAAGGCCATAGAGTCAAGTCTGCATTTATGGATGGTGGGTGGGTAGAGATTTGGAGGCCTTTTTAGAGGCCCTTAGGAGATTTAGTGGGTGTTCACCCACTCTCTACACTTGGAGACATTAGGGTTTGGTTTGAGGAAGGATAGTGGATAAGCTCTTCTCAAATTTCCATTTCCATCACACTTGTGGAGGTTGGTTACTCTTCTCATGGAAGCCCTTCTACTTGCTCTTTATATTAACTTATATTTTGCTTTCTCATGCATATGAATCTTGGTTCTTGTTGTGACAATGTGTTGTAATGGAGGGATTTTGGGTTTTGATTTCATGGTTTGATCTTGTTCTTTTTGCTTGATTGAGGGAGTTCTTGTTTATGGGTGTGAGGCATTACTCACCCTTTGGGAAGGGAAGAAGTGGCCTATGGGTGGAGGGGTTAGTTTGGCTCTCCATGAGGTGAGAGTCTCTTCTCTTGGAGAAGAGGGATGAGTCCATGGTGTGTGGGCACCATGGAAGCCATTGCATTCTTGTATTTTGAAGAGGATGTTAAGCAAAGTATGTGTATGAAGAGGCATTTGGATATGCATGGATATGTAGCCTTGAAGAGGCATTTGGATATGTAGCCTTGAAGAGGCATTTGAATACTCATGGTGAGAAAATTTGTATGTAATGGCATTCTCCCCTTGGAAAAGCCCACCTCCACCCTCTCAATGAGCTTGTAAGACTCATTTGTGTAACCTTGGAAGGGAGTAATTTGTCGTATGTGCATTTATGTATATTGTTTGTGAGCATCTTGTTGATCTTGTTGCATACTCGTTTAGCCTTGGTTCTCCAAGCTCGGGGGTGGTCTCATAAGAGACCTAGGTTGGGTGGTGAGCACCCATGGTTCTCCATTTTTTTTATTTGCAGGTTTGGATGTCAAGACTCATGTGGATGATGCTTGAAAAAGTCCACTCTCTTGGTGTAGAATTATCCTATGATGTGGTATTGTTGATCCTTGTTGAACATCATCTTCTTGTTGTATTTTGTAATGTTGTTTGTATGCCTTTTGGCTATTGTGAAGTTGTAAGAGATTAGTAATGAAGATGAGTTTTGTTATTCCATCTTGAACTCTCATTGAGTATCTACACCAGTTTGGATTAATTAGTTGTAAATGTGAATACTTCTTTATCACAAAGAATATCTATTTTAGTTGAGGAGATGACTATATTGAAAATGATGAATCATTTCTTCCATATCCAATGTATTCTACTTCTTGAGATAATGAAGTTATTCCTTCTTGTGAAATGAAAATCGAAGTTGATAGAATAGATAAAGGATATAGTTGAAATTACTCTCCTTTTTGCAATGAGTTCTCAATATTGATAGAATAGATATTGTATCAATTTCAATAAGATTTCATATTTTGGTTGAAGTAGGAATATTGCAGATTCATATATGATGATTTAAATGTCATGATCATTGAAAATAATCTCCATTTGATTCATATCACTCTTTTAGTTCTATAAATTGTAATGGAACAACTATGAACAAATGATCATGTTAGTTTCTACGTGGAAATCTCATTCGGTTGTCAATCAAACTATATTAATCCTTGTTGATACACTACCAATTTTAAGTCCACAGACTTCCTAATGCATTAAGGAAACTAATAAAATTATGATATTATATTACCCATCATTAGCAAGTTTACAAAAACATAGTGCACTATTAAAATAGCACTCTTCAAATTTTGGAGAGCAAAAACACTCTCTGGATTTTGTATGGGATAAAAATCCCATTCAAAATCCATGCCACAGTCATTTTTTAAATAATATAAATTATCACTATACTTCCTTAGCAATAAAATATTTAATATATATTCTCCCTCATAACTTCACTAAAGTGGTGCAGCATGGGGATATTTAATTTGGCATTGTTTAAATCTATGTCTGCAATAAATATTAATGCTTTGACCACTCCCTTAAAGACTGGCGCATGTATGGGGTGGAGTAGTCATTGTTTATTGTTTTAAATGCATTGGTGGGGGAGCAAGTCACATAAAGGTCAGGCCCAAACTTTATGATGTCCCCTTCTTAGTCCAATTAGGCGCTGCTTATGGCTTGATATCTTCCCTTGGGTTCTGATTTAGTTGGTGGGCCCCAAGTCTTTTTAGGCCTGTCCCATCTTTAGACAGCCTCTTTAATTCTTCCCTTTTAGGCACCACCTTTTGGGAGTCTATTCAACTCTCCTTAATTAACGCACCCCCCCCTTCATACTTTAAGATGTTGACCCTTCCCTTGGGGCACGTGGGTGGAGGGAATGTACTAGGAAGCTAGGAAGCAAGGGAGTAGCTTAGGATGTTTAGAGTAGGTTAGAGCAGGTTAGTAGGTGGTTAGTTTAGTAGGATGTTTAGATTAATGGGTTAGTTAGTGTTTTAGTAAGATTAGCTTAGGATGTTAATTAAGTATTAATGTAATGTTAATATCTATAATTGGTTATTATTTGACAATGTTTTAATAAGTTATTTTTGTTATGGTTTAAGGTACCATGTGCTAATGGTATAGCATGTTTATAATATTAATTGATATATTATAGTATATTAACTATTTAATAAATATATTAATTAATTAATATATTATAATTATTAATTAATTTCTTATATGTTATTTAATTATAATTTTTTAATATATATCATTAATTAATGTTTTTCTTTAAATTTATTGAATAGTTAGCAAGTTCATTAATCAATTGTTATGTTGTAATTATTAATTGAATTGGTATATATTCATTTTGCAATGAATATTGGTGTAAACGATTATTAAATTTAATATTCAATATTTTCATTAACTGACAATCTAATTATAATAATCAAAATTGGACTTGATTTATATATATGGGAAATTGGTTAATCTATATGTATAATGATGTTATTAAATAAATCTTCTTTTACTCTTGGATAATCTATAAGATTAATAGATTGACGATCGACAAAATTGATCGTTAAGATGATTTACGAATTCTTCTTATATTAAAATTTCAACTAGCATCCTATGGGAAAACAACATTGTTGAGGTTGATCACCTGAATCTTTTGGGACCTCATCGTTGACTCCTCTTACCCGCATCTTAAACGTGAAACTTTTAACCTTTTAAAAAAAAAATTGTTGGTTGTGATTTGACCCGAACTTTTGGGCATTACATTTTGGTATCAGAGCACTAGGTTCAACTCTAGGAACCTTTGTGCCATTACGCTTTGCAAAGAAAGTATTCATTTGAGTTAAGTATTTTAGGAGCATGCATGAGTGCATTATGGAATGGTCATACCAACATCATCGTGTGTGGGTGCCCTAGGATGGCTATGGGAATACCTTGAAGAAGCCAAACCCTTATAACACTGGATATTAGGTAGGGGCACTTCCTAAATTGCATAGAACCTCTGGATGAGCGCCCCTTGAAACCATGATCATGGAATTAAGAGCATATATTGAAAAGAGACTAGCAACTTGTGACCCATGTGAGGGTGATACGGTTGGCAGTCTTTCCATCGTGGTAAAAATGTTGCTTGTTTGAGCTCAGTAAAATCAACTTAGGTATTGTCTCCTAGTAGACAGTGTCATTAAAAAGGTCTTTGAGTGACCTACCTCCTTGACGATTACATGAGGCCGGTACTGCTAGTCAATGACGGTGCATGTCTAAAAAGGGACTTTTAACCCTATTATCTGTTAGAGTACGGTGTATCATTTGTGCTATGTAATCTCTAGATATAGTGTAGTTGAAGAAGTTGGGGTATGCTTGGGAACCCTCGAATCATGCATCAGTGAGGGGGATCCCACTTATGGTTCATGGGATTCGTGCTCTATAATAATAGGATTTGTAGGAAACATTCAATGGATGGAAGAGTAATTGTTCTTATAAATAAGATATTTACCTAATGATCATTGTACCTAGAAGCCATGACGACATACATTCGACAAAGGGAAGTAACGATGTTGGGATGGATGGTATTCTAACATAATAACATTAATGAGGCCTCCCAGACATCCAATATCCCACACATATAGTTTGGATAATGAGGTGCACGGAGTGTTGTAGAAACCGGGTAGAATGGCCCAAACCATTTTAATATGGGGTGGAAAATTGTTCTATACCCTTGCAGGATGTACATTATTAAGTTATAGTAGGGCCAATGCCATGATATAAATATACATATACTTTCATATATGATGGAAACACTCCAGGATCATCGACAATTTCTCCTTGTATAGACTAGAACCTTCTCAGAGCATTGGAAACTTATGATACAACTTGGGGAGGCTAATTAGTCATAGGAGATGGATGATGGTAGCTTATGTTATGAAAAGCATTGAAGTATCAGAGTAAGGTAAAGGAGACCCATTTATTTATTTCTTCAGACAATGAAAGTATGGTGCTCTAGTCGAGGTATAGATTGAATCATCTATGGATATGTAAGTTATAGGCTGAAATTCCTCAGTATTCAGTGGTGGGTACTTCTTTTGGATTTGATGAAAGTTGTTTCATTTTTCTTATGGTCTTCTTGAGTCATTTATCTTCTTGGTGGAACTTTCCACGTATTGGACTGGTACCTTTTTGTTTTTTCATTTTATTTTATTTTTCTTTGATTGATTTTTGTCACCAACTGTATAGTTCTTATCATGGCAGTTGCCACCATTGATTTTTTGAATTGAAATGAGCTCACTTTTTACTTTTGTATTCGAAGTTGAAGCAGACAAATTTCCTTTTTGAGAATTACTTGTATCTATTTTGGGTGACTGTTATGAGCATTCTCTTTTGCTACCAATCCTATGTCATTTGAACCCATTTTGTTTTAAAGAGTCCCACCAATCATGTGTATATGAGGTAACACCTAGAAAGAGATATTATCCCATGTCGAAAGGTACTATAGGATCGATAGATCAGATCCATGCTCTACTATGATGAATAACAGAAATGATTGGTTTCCTTGTATTTGGAGTAGGTGAAAGTTGGTGATTTGGCAAACCATGGTGGTGTAAATTATTTTATAAGACATACAGTTTTGTAAGTGGCCTTGCACGGGTGTTAGTATTATGAAGTTCATCCTTTGGGTAATCATGTACCCTAATAGGAAAGATCTATGATGTCATGATTGACCTTAAGAGATCGATGATTATTGAATGTTCTAAACTACCCTAGTAGGGGAGATTGATTAGGATGGATAAGAAAGGGGCTAGTTGGAGTGTAATGCATTAGTGTTATATTTAGAAAGGGACAAGTGTAGGAATCTTATAATATGCATATGATGCAATCCGATAAGGATTCATATTTTCCCCATAAGTTAGTTTGTGACAGAAAGTTCCTCCTTTCTGTAGCCTTGTTGAGAGTGAAAAGTCAAAAACAATTGGGTGGCTCATTAGTTGGAGACTCCATGTTGCAAATCTTAATGATCTAGTGAAAATATGATGATGGCACCTCTTCAAAATATTATTGTGATGAAATTTGGGAGAAGATATCTCTCAACAAGACCCTAGGTCTTGAAAATTGAGGGTTTAGAAGGATAGGTTAAAAGTGTAAAACTTTCTTAAAGAACTATGAAACAAAAATCATAAGTATGTACCACCCAGAGGGGGTGTTGCTACAAGAAGAGTATGTTCCTTATATGTTCATGATCACCCTCAGAAAGAAGATTGTAGCCTATTTGGTACATGACCCTAAAACCCAGAAATGGTCGCACTCTCGACACCTATGTTCCTAACCCTCTAACGATCGAAAATACAATGATGCCTTTATTAAACTATTAATAAGGGAAAAGTACTTTTGTACCCTATTTTAAAATGTACTCTGGAGAGAGAGGACTCATGTGTGTGGTATCACGATACACTTATATCAAAAGGGAGTTTTCTTATGAATGAAAAGTTTCGATGAAAGAGCCCCATACCCTTTAATGGGAATTGTGTTCTAGTAATGGTCCTATTTAATGAATAGATGCAACGATAAAAAGTGGTAGTAACCCACTAAGATTGGAGTGAATTTTTGTTGAAATAGGAACTAGTAACTCCAAGTGTCTTTTAGAAAGGACTTAGAGGTTTTCTTCATCATTTGATGCCTCATGGTAAATAGAAGGTTTGTATTATTTATATGAGAATTATCTAGATAAGGAGACCCTATAGGTATACTTGTTTTGGATTATGTAGTTTTCTTTCGTAAACTTGCTACCTATTGATAGACGTGTAGGCTTCCGGGAGTAAGCCTATTCCTTGGGGGGGATGATGTAAGGCCCACCCCATTTCCACCTTTTCCTTGACAGTTTGATGTCAGAGGATTAAGGGGTGTTGTAGTATCTGGATGATTGGTAATTCCCTAACGGAATTGTACCTCAGGATAGACCTATCTATTGTACCTTCATATCAGTACCTATCAACTAAGTGTCGTAATGATAGAGGTGATATATTTGGGTTATTAATTGTGTAAGTGAATCTTGGATGCAGTATGTTACCCTGCAAATCATAGATCCAGCTAGACTATTAAGGTTCCATTGAGTACTTTTGTCAAAAGGATTAGATTCAAGTAGTCGAGATGTAAATGCCAAATTAGTATGTGTTAGGTCTTAAGTTTATCTTGGATTAAATTAACAAGTTGATGTGATGATTCTAGTAACTCCTACGTGGAGGATGAGTAATTTTTTGATGATGTATTATATGGTTATACCATAGTGACATTTTGGTGATATTCTTAGAACCCTGAACAAGGATTTGTTAGATCCGAGACTAATAGGATTATTCTGCATTTTGTTTTCCTAGATTAGGAAATTTAATCATACTTGTCATAAGAATTTTAAAGGACTTGATTGTTATGGTTACCCCCTTACTGATGTTGAACCATCGATTTATCTTAAATATCATGCTAAGGAAAATTGAGAATCTTTGAGATTAGGAGTACTATGAAGTTATGCAATCAAATTATGTAGATTGAATTGAAATAATGAATGTATTCTATATGTTTGCAAGCTTGAATTTGGATTATGATCTATATGTGGGCATTGTACTTTATGTGACTTTGAGTACACAGTAGAAATTATAACTTATGCGTATAAAATTATATGCAATTAAATTATACACTATATGAAAGTGATTAGATGTATGCATTGAATCATGAATTATGAGAAAGCGATTGTAAGAATGCAATCGAATTCTATGTTGCAAATGAATATCATGTTAGACATCTTCGCTGCATTGATGTTATGAGTAATTGATGATTACCTTGTGATGATGTTAGATTATTGATGATCATGATTTCAATTGAATTACAAGATTAGTAGGCATTAGAGATGCAATTGAATTATGAAATTCAAATAAGCAATTGAATTTTGATTAAATTAAAGATGTTATATCTTATATGTTTATTCGTATTGGTTTTTCTTCCTTGAATTATTGATGCTGCATTGAGGAGTGTGCAGGTAAGAGAACCATGGAATTAATCGGAGAACCAAGGTTAAACATATGTGAATTGAGTAAGCCAAAGCTTAATCCGATATGGGATTAAAAGCCTCGTTGTAATGTGAACTCCTTGTAAATGTGGATTTTTGCATGTGTGTTATTAGTTAATTTCTTGTTGTCATCTAGGACATGACCTTGGCTATGTAATGTGTAATCGTTAGTGTCATTTGACACTTGTTATGTGCTTGTTTTAATTCATCCTTGTTCTAGTCACTTCTAGAGGCCAATAAGGGGTTCTAAGGGTCATTTTTGGCATAATTTAAGTACCTTATGGATAGGGTTATGAGTTAAGAAGGTTTTGAGCATGTCCCTAATTCCCTAGTGACCTTGGTAACCTATTTTATGACCCATTTTCCCTCAACTTCGAAATTGGATAAGTCATGATCTTTACCCAACTCCACCTTTTCTTTCAATCATGCATTTATCATGAGGGGACAAGGGAAGACAACAAGGCCATAGAGTCAAGTCTGCATTTATGGATGGTGGGTGGGTAGAGATTTGGAGGCCTTTTTAGAGGCCCTTAGGAGATTTAGTGGGTGTTCACCCACTCTCTACATTTGGAGATATTAGGGTTTGGATTGAGGAAGGATAGTGGATATGCTCTTCTCAAATTTCCATTTCCATCACACTTGTGGAGGTTGGTTACTCTTCTCATGGAAGCCCTTCTACTTGCTCTTTATATTAACTTATATTTTTCTTTCTCATGCATATGAATCTTGGTTCTTGTTGTGACAATGTGTTGTAATGGAGGTATTTTGGGTTTTGATTTCATGGTTTGATCTTGTTCTTTTTGCTTGATTGAGGGAGTTCTTGTTTATGGGTGTGAGGCATTACTCACCCTTTGGGAAGGGAAGAAGTGGCCTATGGGTGGAGGGGTTAGTTGGGCTCTCCATGAGGTGAGAGTCTCTTCTATTGGAGAAGAGGGATGAGTCCATGGTGTATGGCACCATGGAAGCCATTGCATTCTTGTATTTTGAAGAGGATGTTAAGCAAAGTATGTGTATGAAGAGGCATTTGGATATGCATGGATATGTAGCCTTGAAGAGGCATTTGGATATGTAGCCTTGAAGAGGCATTTGAATACTCATGGTGAGAAAATTTGTATGTAATGGCATTCTCCCCTTGGAAAAGCCCACCTCCACCCTCTCAATGAGCTTGTAAGACTCATTTGTGTAACCTTGGAAGGGAGTAATTTGTCGTATGTGCATTTGTGTATATTGTTTGTGAGCATCTTGTTGATCTTGTTGCATACCCGTTTAGCCTTGGTTCTCCAAGCTCGGGGGTGGTCTCATAAGAGACCTAGGTTGGGTGGTGAGCACCCATGGTTCTCCATTTTTTTTATTTGTAGGTTTGGATGTCAAGACTCATGTGGATGATGCTTGAAAAAGTCCACTCTCTTGGTGTAGAATTATCCTATGATGTGGTATTGTTGATCCTTGTTGAACATCATCTTCTTGTTGTATTTTGTAATGTTGTTTGTATGCCTTTTGGCTATTGTGAAGTTGTAAGAGATTAGTAATGAAGATGAGTTTTGTTATTCCATCTTGAACTCTCATTGAGTATCTACACCAGTTTGGATTAATTAGTTGTAAATGTGAATACTTCTTTATCACAAAGAATATCTATTTTAGTTGAGGAGATGACTATATTGAAAATGATGAATCATTTCTTCCATATCCAATGTATTCTACTTCTTGAGATAATGAAGTTATTCCTTCTTGTGAAATGATAATCAAAGTTGATAGAATAGATAAAGGATATAGTTGAAATTACTCTCCTTTTTGCAATGAGTTCTCAATATTGATAGAATAGATATTGTATCAATTTCAATAAGATTTCATATTTTGGTTGAAGTAGGAATATTGCAGATTCATATATGATGATTTAAATGTCATGATCATTGAAAATAATCTCCATTTGATTCATATCACTCTTTTAGTTCTATAAATTGTAATGGAACAACTATGAACAAATGATCATGTTAGTTTCTACGTGGAAATCTCATTCGGTTGTCAATCAAACTATATTAATCCTTGTTGATACACTACCAATTTTAAGTCCACAGACTTCCTAATGCATTAAGGAAAATAATAAAATTATGATATTATATTACCCATCATTAGCAAGTTTACAAAAATATAGTGCACTATTAAAATAGCACTCTTCAGATTTTGGAGAGCAAAAACACTCTCTGGATTTTGTATGGGATAAAAATCCCATTCAAAATCCATGCCACAGTCATTTTTTAAATAATATAAATTATCACTATACTTCCTTAGCAATAAAATATTTAATATATATTCTCCCTCATAACTTCACTAAAGTGGCGCAGCATGGGGATATTTACTTTGGCATTGTTTAAATCTATGTCTGCAATAAATATTAATGCTTTGACCACTCCCTTAAAGACTGGCGCATGTATGGGGTGGAGTAGTCATTGTTTATTGTTTTAAATGCATTGGTGGGGGTGCAAGTCACATAAAGGTCAGGCCCAAACTTTATGATGTCCCCTTCTTAGTCCAATTAGGCGCTGCTTATGGCTTGATATCTTCCCTTGGGTTCTGATTTAGTTGGTGGGCCCCAAGTCTTTTCAGGCCTGTCCCATCTTTGGATAGCCTCTTTAATTCTTCCCTTTTAGGCACCACCTTTTGGGAGTCTATTCAACTCCCCTTAATTAACGCACCCCCCCCTTCATACTTTAAGATGTTGACCCTTCCCTTGGGGCACGTGGGTGGAGGGAATGTACTAGGAAGCTAGGAAGCAAGGGAGTAGCTTAGGATGTTTAGAGTAGGTTAGAGCAGGTTAGTAGGTGGTTAGTTTAGTAGGATGTTTAGATTAATTGGTTGGTTAGTGTTTTAGTTAAGATTAGCTTAGGATGTTAATTAAGTATTAATGTAATGTTAATATCTATAATTGGTTATTATTTGACAATGTTTTAGTAAGTTATTTTTGTTATGGTTTAAGGTACCATGTGCTAATGGTATAGCATGTTTATAATATTAATTGATATATTATAGTATATTAACTATTTAATAAATATATTAATTAATTAATATATTATAATTATTAATTAATTTCTTATATGTTATTTAATTATAATTTTTTAATATATATCATTAATTAATGTTTTTCTTTAAATTTATTGAATAGTAAACAAGTTCATTAATCAATTGTTATGTTGTAATTATTAATTGAATTGGTATATATTCATTTTGCAATGAATATTGGTGTAAATGATTATTAAATTTAATATTCAATATTTTCATTAACAGACAATCTAATTATAATAATCAAAATTGGACTTGATTTATATATATGGGAAATTGGTTAATCTATATGTATAATGATGTTATTAAATAAATCTTCTTTTACTCTTGGATAATCTATAAGATTAATAGATTGACGATCGACAAAATTGATCGTTAAGATGATTTACGAATTCTTCTTATATTGAAATTTCAACTAGCATCCTATGGGAAAACAACATTGTTGAGGTTGATCACCTGAATCTTTTGGGACCTCATCGTTGACTCCTCTTACCCGCATCTTAAACGTGAAACTTTTAACCTTTTAAAAAAAAAATTGTTGGTTGTGTTTTGACCCAAACTTTTGGGCATTACAGAAGGAGTGTTATAGTTCTTTTTTGGATTGTTAAAATATTTATCTTTTAGATCTTTCTCTTTCTCATCTTCTTCCACTTTCTCCCTAACAATTTTCATTTCTTCTTTTGATAAGCAATGCTTCCCTACTATTTTATCAACAAGGGATTCAATTTTCTTCTCTCTTCTCCCTTTCACTAATTCTTCCCTAACTTCTTTAATTTTTTATTCATATGTACCTCATCTTGGAACATTGGGGTCTTTAGGGGATTGAAAGACATGTTGAATATGAAGCTCTAGAACAATATAATCAACTTCATACCCCATAGGATTAGCCTAAGAAGTTCTAGGTTCTACTGCCACAAAGCATGTGTTATCAATTTCTACCATGAAATATATGTCATTTTAGTATTTGTCCACTAGTCTCCAAGGGATCCTTTCCCTTTCATGCATTTGTTTCTGAAATAGTTTCATCATCCCTACAACTTCAGCATACCTATTCTTCTCATCACTCCTATATAAGTCACTGATCATCTACATGGTGCATCTATCAGATCTCCATAGATACATGTTAGGAAATCTTCTCATAACATGAAATAATATATACATTATGAGTGATCCAAATCTAAAGTGTGTTGTCTTTTTCTTCTTTATTCCTATCAAATTCTCCATTAGCTTCTACCTTAGGACCTTGCATAGGTCATATTCTTCATCTTCTACCACAATCTTATATGCCATATGTAAAAAAATATTTGATACACTGATTACCCTGCAACTATACTGAAACTTGTATTCCAATATCATTGCAACAAGCTTGACATCTTCTTGTAAGATTTCATTTATTGTCATTTCTCTCTTGTTCCATTTTCTTTTGGTTAATTTTTCCACTTCAAATCTAATATTTTTTTCCCTTGTAGGTAATTTACCTTTCATAGGTAAGCCAATGATCTCATGCAACAATTATTTGGTGATCTTGGTTGGGGTTCCACCAATCCATATGCATTCATCATGAATTCTACTCAATAAAATTTTAATCCAATCTAGTTCATCAAACTCAAATCTTTCCATGTATTTAACTATTGGCAACCTGTGAACCTTTCTACATTATTCTCGTAGGGTTTGATATGCATTGTATAACCCTAGCATCTCATCATATATCTCTTTGGTTCCTATTAACTCAATCTTGTTGTGTATACTAGCCCTAATGTCTTAAACATGAAGAACACCAACTGGAGCATGCGAGAACACACCCTCTAGGTTATCTTCAGTGGATTTGAAGGGATGACTCTTAAACTTGTATCTATTCCTCTTAAGAACATTAAACACCTTGGGAGTATCCATTCTAACTACTTTTCTACTACAAATAACAAAGATTACTTAATTTTATGACTATAAATACCTAGCTCATGCATTTGTGTGAGGGTTTTGCAAACAAAATTATAAAATCTTTAATCTCTAACAACTTCTCCAAGATCTTCAATTACTATCCTTATAGACAATTTGGTGCAAGTCCCAAAAACTACCCATACAGCTACAACAAACCATTTTTGGCTCAAACTGGAACATCTTCTCATAGATATCTCTAGACCATATGCGATCTTGTCCAAGATCCCATAACATAGTAACTAAGTTTTTTCCAAATTTGCACAACTTAAATCATCCATATAGGGGCTCTATATCTGACTAGTGTCAATCTGTCATGCTCCCCCTGAGGCATACATTTCCCATCAAAAAGATGGTGAGGCAATGCACCCTATTATTGATTCCACAAGACTCTTAGGACTCTTGTGAGTTCTCAAACTCTTCTCTTCATCCTTTTTGACTTCAAATTCAACAAGTTCATTCCGTTTGGTCCATTTCTCCTTGAATTCTACATTCAGTTCTACTAGTTCTTTTTCTTCTTCATTCAGTTCCTTTTATTTTGTGAATGGTCTAAAGGACTTCTTTACTAGTTCTTTAAATCTGCAATACTTCACAACATTTCCATAATTGTTGCATTTTAGGCATGCCACTTTCTTCTCAGGTTTGAAATGGTTGTAGTCAATCTGCAACTTGCAGTACCTAGCAATATGTCCAAAGTTACTGCATTTGTAGCACATAATATTTCTAGGTCTAGAAAATGGTTTCTTAACCTCTACCACTATTTTGTTGACTTCTTCCTCACTGGTATTAGAGATAATGTCTTGCATGGCATTATTTTATTTACTTGTTTCATTATCCTCATCTTGTCTATGTTCTGCATTTTTACTACATTCACCTTTTTCCATATTTGCCTCATTCAAGATTTTCTCTTTTTGCTTCTTGATAAAATCATTTAGGTGATCATATGTAGCTATGCTAGATCTCATATCTATTTTTCTACATTCTATTATCTTATATCCATATAAATAGAAATTAAAATAAAAACTAATAAACTTGGGCTTAGGAATACCTTTTTCAGTTGATTTCTTTGATTGATGTTCATGACTACAATCCTTGTCATTATCCTTGCAAGGAGGTATCTCAAGTTCTTCTATTATAGCCTCAAAATCTAACTTCTTAGGTGAATTAGGATTTACCACAACTCTATCTTTCCTCTGATCAGGATTTTCACTCAATCCTACTCCTATCATGTCTCCAACAAATTTTTGCATGTCAATTTTCTCATCTAATTTCTATCTTCTCTCATGAATTTTTTCTATGCGACCTTTGGTCTAATCAAGTTCACCAGTGATGGTGATGCAATATCTTTCTACCTTGTCAAACTTATTTTTTAGTGTGCTTAGTTCATTCTCCAAAGTTTTCAATCTATCCCTTGTGTCCAATAATTCATTTTGAAATTTTTCTTTTTCCCCTCTTTTAGCATCAAGTTCTTTTGTTAGGTTCATTTTTTTGACTTCCAGTTCATCCTTTAAGGAATCATTTCCATGTCTTAGTTTTTCAATGAATTCTTGATTTGATATCTCCCTAGTCTGTGGTTCCATGAGATCATCTCTCAATTTTCATTCATGCTCAAGCTGCTACTTCAACTTCTTGATGAAGTCATATTCCTTCCTTAGTTTATACTTCAGATCCACTCTATCTTCATTAGCAATATCCACATCTTCCAAATCCATTTCATAATTCTTCTTCAAATTTTCTAAATCCATCTTGATCTCCCCAAAGCCATTAAGATTTTCTTTCAAGGGTCTGATGCTCTGATACCAATTGTTAGGATTTGGTAACATTGAGAGGGGAGTGAATTAGTGTTACAGTACTTTTTTGGATTCTTAAACTTCTTTATCTTCTTTAAATAGTATATAAAGATATAACATAAGATAAATAACCATGCAACATAAGAAAGAATAGAAGAACTCATAACACCATATTTGTTTTCGAGGAAAACCTTGTTAAGGGAAAAACCCCGATGGGGATGGTACCCACAAATATCTGCACTATAAGTATAATAAGCATGTTAAGATTTTTGACACTATTAGGAACTGAGTATTACAATAGGTAGGTCGAGTTAAAGGAATGTTAGGAGTCTTTTACAAAGTGATCCTAATTAAAGAATTGACACTTCTAGGATTCTAGCCCTATTAAAGGCAATCAACCATGTTATGGGTGTACAATAGGTGCAACAACACATACACACAATCTGCAATCCTGAATACAAAGAGTTAACAAAGTATTCCTTGAAGAAATCATATTTTTTTCCTTTGTCTTGATCTCTTCTCCTTCCCTTAGATGCCTTCACATTTTGCATCCATTAGTATTGTCATCTATCTCATCACACACTTTTACAAAAGTGTTTGTGTACTTATACCTTCTTATAGGTATATTACAAAAGCTGGTCATCATTACTCTAGAAAAACATATATTATGTAATGCACATTTTCATACTTCATTAACATCCTTAGTCAGCCTTAGATCCAAGATGGCATCCATAGATAACTTTCCAATCTCTCACAAAGTCAGCCTTAGTGATCGCCAACAAGATGTACTCTTTTTGTAGTCTTGTCATCTAATCATCTGGACATATCTCTTTGATACATCAATATTAACATGTGTAAGGTCTTAAACACATATTCATCTATTTCCCTAAAGAATTTAACCAAGATCGCATGCCTTTTTGAAGCTCCTGTGAAGTTCACTATGCTTTTATGTCAGATTGGGTCACAGGAATAGTCTGTGGACTTAGGCATTTAACCTTCATTATCTGTATACAAACATATTGATGATATCCAATATGTGTATTCATAAATATGATAAGTGTTTCCATAAATGAAAAAATTCCATACGTGCATGTGCCTACATGCACGCATATGGGTGCATGCGCTGACCACTTTCGAATATTTAATGCGTGCAAATTTCAAAATTTTTTCATATTTGTATCAGATATTGGTTGATCCAATATTTACAATTGTCAAAGAATTGGTGGTATCAGAATTTTACATCACCTGATTACTACAAGAAAACACAAGCCGCCATTGAGTCAAGTAAGATAAAAATCATGTTTTCATGTTGATTGTGTTGAGGACAATCCAATGAGTCAATGTGAGAATATTGAAAATGGATATGTTTCACGATGGGATATGAAGGAGTTGATTGAAATGTCTCCTTATGAATATGATGACATTGAAATAAACATTCATGATCCTATATATTTAGCTGATTTTGAACGTGTTTCTAATTTATTTGTTATAGGTGTGTGCACATGTATGTATATTATTTTTATCAATTTTAATTTTTCACAAGTTGTGATCAAATTATTTATATCTTTCTATTTAATTTTTAAATTGCATGGACATTTGTACACATGTAGGTGATATTTATATTGTGGTTGCATATCCTAACAATATAGAAAGTGTCAATTATTATCTTCTAAAATACACCAAAGAAAAATATAAGTTGTCACAAGTAATTGTAGATGCTGATGGACAATCATATCCAATTGGTTCAGTTGTCATTGAAGGCACATATTATCAACAAACAAAGATAGACAAAAATGGTGTCAAATTTGTTGAATACATGCTTTGACAAAAAATTCTACATTATAGTCATTTGGTTATAGCGACAAAGTTGCAATTCAAGACATTGCCAAAAAGAGGATGTGGCAACCAAAAGTGGAGGTTTTCTATTGAATAACATGAAATTTTTTTGGCAATAATAAAAGATAGAGAGGATCCAGACTATATGTATTAGGAGCTCTAGCCTAAACTTGTTTTTTATAGCTTTCATACTTTCACAATTGAACTCAAGTGTTTTTTCTTAACTTAGAATGCATAAATGATGTTACAATAGATATTGGATATGATTTGATATATAATTAAGCATTCTTGGACAATAATAATTAAATCTATATATATAATTATGACCTATATGTCACCTTAAGGCATCCCCTTAATGTATTAGATAGATTAATTATATGACATTAGCTCTAGATTGATTACTAGTTAGATTAAGTTTATGGTAAATTATTAATCTATTAAAATTATTTTACCCATGTTGTTTTGTATTCTAAATGATGTACATATTTTTATTTATGCTAAATAATAGTTAAATTTTATGTTCAAATGTACATGTAATACTTATATCTACATGTTCTTAAATATGTATGCTTTGATGGTTCAATTAAATGTACATGTGCTTTGATGTGTACATGCTTTGATGGTTCAATTACATGTATGGTTTGAAATGATTTTATTCATGTGTTGTTATGTATGCATTGATGATTCAATAGAAAATTTCAACTATAAAATTAGTATATATATATATATATATATATATATATATATATATATATATATATATATATATATATATATATATATATATATATATATATATATATATATATATATATATATATATATATATATATATATATATATATATATATATATATATATATATATATATATATATATATATATATATATATATATATATATATATATATATATATATATATATATATATATATATATATATATATATATATATATATATATATATATATATATATATATATATATATATGTCATAGGACCCCTTACGACCCATTTTGACACATTGTGACACCTCAAAATAATAAAGTGTTCATATGACCCCTAATGACACATTAATGGTTCTAATATGTATTAATATATTGAAATGGGTTCTCATGTGTCAAAATGGGTCATAAGGGGTCTTAGGACCAATTAGGAACCATTAAGACCCCTTATGGCCCATTTTGACACATTAATTAGAATCATAACGTGTCTTAATGATGTATGATAAACTTCAAGGCTTGTTTTCACACCCTCCAAGAGACTTCACTTTCCTCCTAGTAATCAGCTTAGATCATTAACTAAGACCTATTCAAACTCTGCTATAAGATTCATTCTCTGAAAACTTAACCTTGAATGATCAACACCTTAGTTTTGATTCACTTCTCCACACTCACTTAGAAGGCTATAAGTGCCAAATATCCATCATGAAAAAATTATTATTCATGCCTATTTGATCCATTTTGGTAGGACCTTGAATCATCTTCTTATCAGATTCATCAATTCATCATGAATTGACCTTAAAAATAGGCATGTTCTAGTAGCCTTCACCAGTCCGTTTTTCCCCCTTTTGGAAAATTTTTCCCAAAAAAATCAGAAAAATAAAACTTGTTTCGGATACCCTTTGGGAGTTTTAAAACTTTCATAAATTTTTTGGGTCTAAAAGTGACCATACAGGGACTTCCTACAAACAAGGACAAGGGGCCTAATAGGCCTAATTTCTGGGACCAGACTGTGATCTTAATAGAAAACTTGCTCAAACCAAATCCTAAATGAGTTTTATTTATTATATCTTCAAAAAATGGTTAGATATGATGTTTAGCTTCATGAAAAATTCCTGGAGCAGTATAGATCCGTAAAACCATGCAATGTTTCTTCACTTTTTTAACCTCTAGACCTCTAATCAGGCTGCACAAACTCGCCTAGGGCCTAGCATATAAAATAGCTCCTCATGCTTTTAAGACTCCTAACTCCTAAAAATATATGAATCAATGAATCCTCTTCCATTTCCATCTAACATGAATGATTATCCAAGGTTAGACTTCATTGAGGAGCCATGACTTCCTAAACTACTCAAAACACTAGCAAATTAGACACCCTGAACTAGATTGCTGAAAACCAAAAGATAGATGACCTCAAAATGACTAACACTTCAAATTAAAAAGTTCATAAAAAACCTATATAACACTAATAAAGCCCTGATTTTAGTCGTTCAGTCCATTAAGTATGACTGTCAACATGCAAAAACACCAAAAATTCACTGTAAAAATGGTTGTAGAGCTCTATTAACTTTCTCTAAACTATTACAATGCTTCCATAATAATTTTTGTTCAAGTCTTAGGGATAATTAGATTCCATTTCCTTCATTTTAGGGCCTATTGGCCAATTCCCCACCTCCTAAATTTTAGGGGATCCAAAGCTATCTGATTTGCATGCCACTTTTGCAATTAGTGCAAATCTTAATAACAACTTCTTCTCAACACTTGGAAACTTTTTCATGTGCCTCAATCCTATATTATAGGACTCATAACTTCCTATTTTTTGAGGATCTAGGACCATTTATGACCTTATGGCATCTTTACATTAACAATTATGTGTTTAGAACACATTAAAGACTCCCACCTTTAACTAAGCTCCTAAGACTAAGAAATTGAAATAACAACAAACATAGGTTAATTAGTGACCTTAGTCCTAGTGACTAATTCACTTAACCAACATTTAAAATGACCTTCCAAGGTCTATAAACAACTAAGCTAACTTCTTGACTTGGCTAGATTCAAGTACAAGCCAAAAACAAATAAACAATGGAGGCTAGCCTAGGTGCTCTTGCACCATCCTCCCCAAAATAAGATATTCAATCCACCCTTGGATTGATGATGGTAGGATCAGCTCCCATATTTTTAAAATTTGATTCCTTGATCCAAATTGAATCAGCAGCACTCTACCGATACCTCTGAATGAGGTATTCTTTATACTCCTTGAGTCTAGTCTTTTTGTAGACTCTAGTGTCTAGTACACTATCTAGTCCTATATTTGAAGCAGTAGGGAGTTGTAAGTCTTCTACATCCCTAATCACTTCATGTATAATCTGGTCCATATCTTCTTGAGGCCCTTTATAATGGACAAGGTCTACAATATTGAAAATATTTGACAGTGCACTATCATCCGGCAGGTCTACTTTGTAAGCATTGTCACCATACCTTGCCAATATAGGATAGGGTCCTATCCTTCTCATTTGCATCTTGTGAGGAAATCCTTTTTTGAAATCTAGATTTTTTTAGATACACCATGAAAAGATCACCATCATTGAACTGAACTATCCTTCTACCTTCATCCACCTTTGCTTTGTCTTTGTTGGTGTTGTCCACTAATGTCTTCCTCACTGTTTCATGAACCTCTTTCATAGAAAATGAAAAATCATTTGCATATCCACTTGCTTTGACTCCTTTTAGATATCTCAACACATGGACACCCCTTGGATGTAGTCCATAAACTATCTCAAATGGACTCTTCCCTCTGGACCTATTCAAGGTGTCATTGTAGGCATATTCAGCTTGCCCAATCAACTGATCCCATTGTTGTTCGTACTCTTTATTCAAGTGTCTTAGAAGATTACCAAGGCTTCTATTAATAGCCTCAATTTGACCATCAGTTTGGGGATGGTAGGCTAATCCAAAAGATAATTTGGTGCCCAATCTTTGCCAAAGAGTCTTCCAAAAATGACTCATAAAATTATTGTCCCTGTCTAACACAATGTTGATAGGTAACCCATGGATTCTCACAATTTCTTTGAAGAATAGAGATGTTATTTGACTTGCATCATTTGTGGTCTTGCATGGCACAAAGTGAGCCATCTTGCTAAACCTATCTACAACCACACAAACATTATCCATTCCTTGTTTTGTCTTCGGTAACCCAACTACAAAATCCATGCTTAATAATTCCCATGGCCTAGTAGGAATAGGTAGTGGTTGATAAAGACCAGCAATGGTAGATGTTCCCTTGGCCTTTTGACATACTACACAACTCTCCACATACCTCCTAACATCAAGATTCATTCTAGGCCAAAAGTAAAACCTTGAAACAAGGTCTTGAGTCTTAGTGATCCCAAAGTGACCACTCAAAGCACCATTATGCTTTTCTTTAATCAAATTCTCTCTAATATAGCCTATAGGAACACACAATTGATTCCCTTTGAACAAGAGATCACTTTGCAAAGTATAATCAACATATTTACTATGAAAATGATTCTTGTATTTAACACATACCTTGTAGATGTTAGCAAAGTCCTCATCATCTGGATATAGATCCTTGAAATGATCTATCCCCATACTTTTCAACTGCATTTCTTGTAGTGTGAGGCCTCTTCTTGGCAATGCATCAGCCACCTTGTTTAGTACACCCTTCTTGTGCTTGATATTGAAGGTGTAAGCTTGTAGGTACTCAACCCACTTCATGTTCTTGTGACTCAACTTCTCATGTGAATTCAAGAAACTAAGTGCTTGATTGTCTGAATACATGATGAATTCTTTTGGAAGAAATTAATGCCTCCACTTTCTTAGAGCTTGGACCAATGCATACATCTCTAAGTCATATGAGGAGTACTTCCTCTTATTCTCACTTAACTTTTTAGAATGGAAAGCCACCGGTCTGCCCTCTTGGCTTAGAATAGCTCCAATTGCTACATTGCTAGCATCACATTCAATGGTGAATAGCTTCTCAACGCTTGGCAGCACTAAAATAGGATGGGTAGCTATCCTCTCCATCAACAACTCAAAGCTCTTGTTAGCATCTTCATTCCACACAAACTTGGTTTTCATTCTGGCTTTGATAGTATCTAACATAGGAGCACAAATTGCAATAAATTGTCTTATGAAATTTCTATAATATTGTGCAAGATCATGAAAACTCCTTACCTCTATTGCTAACCTTGGAGTAGGCCAATTCATGATAGCCTCCACTTTTCTCTTATCCATTTTCAAATTGTCATGTGATAAGACATACCCAAGGTACACTAATTCTAATTTGATGAACTCGCACATCTCCAAGTTGATCATCAACTTCTCCTCATGCAGCTTCTTGAAGACAATATCAAGATGTTCCAAATGCTCACTCTTTGTCTTGCTAAAAATCAATATATCATCTAGATATACAACTACAAACTTTCCTATGTAGTCCTTGAGTACTTCATTCATGAGCCTCATGAATGTGGAGGGGGTGTTTGACAAACCAAATGGCATGACAAGCCATTCATATAGCCCTTCATTGGTCTTTAAGGTTGTCTTCCATTCATCACCTTTATGGATTCTTATTTGGCGATAGCCACTCTTCAAGTCTATCTTGCTATAGTACTTTGCTTCACCTAAATAGTCCATTAAGTCTTTATTGTCATATTTTTGACACATTTTGAAAGCCTAGTTACTAGATGAGCTACAATAACCTAGTTTGTGTTATTAGGTGATCTGGATTAGATTTGTGTTCATTTCATTGCAATACATGGAAAAGAGAAGGAAATGAATAGAATCTGCATCTACACATACATCTATCTGTATCATTTTGTACTGAGCAGAAGGTAAAAGAGCTGAAAAGAAAGAAGATCTATCTAGGTTCACACAAGCTGTGAGCATAGCCTTTACCAGAAATAAATGAATAAGTGTAAATATACATTAATTAAGAGGTGGTATTGGGGTACCAGACATTGCTTGGTAATGAGGTGTTGATTCTTCTATCTTCCCAGTGTGCTCCCGTGATCCAAAACCTACAAAAGAAGAAGAAGAGGATTTTGGGTTAGATCCAATGGATCTAAACAATGCCTGATATCACAATACAATAATGCATATACACACTCAGCCATGCACCTCTAACAAAGGTTGTGCTCAGGGCATGTGCATGAGAGCAATCCAAAGAGCCAAAAGAGGCACCATGTTTTCATTGATGTGTTTGTTTCATATTCAGATATAGGGGAGCTGATCATAATGATTCTATGAATGACCTAGGCCCTTGATGTAGATCATGACAGGAAAAATCTAGGTTTCCTATTAGGTGATTGCATCAAGGGCCAAGAGTACACATAGTTTGTACAAATAGGGAACAGTTAGGTGATCCAGCATCAAGCAATAAAGTAAGAAACAAAGGGCTACACTTGCACCAAGGAACAGAATAGAGCTATTGATAGAGTACACAAATCTATGGACTAGATAGGGCACTCTGTTGCATGGATGTTCAAATGACACATGCTTGCTGAGGGTGCATGATCCACATGTTCAAAAAAGTAATACACATAAAGGTGCTTCAAAGCTAAACTCAATGCATTAACATGACAGTATATGTGCTCCAAAGTCTGCATTCTATTCAATAATGCTATGATTGGATATGTTATTTTTGCATTGTGAAAAAATACATGGAGCTTCAGTTATGAATCAGTGACAGTTCTTTTATGATAGTATGTCATCATGTAGATAATAATAAGTAGTGGCCCCAATGGAAAATAAAGATGTCATGATACCACAACAAAGATGCTTGATGCCAATGCAATATCATATTAGCAGGGCACATATATTACATTTCATTAGATTAGATATAGAAGGCCTATTCCATACAGAAAATGTACATCTACATCACTATGGTATTCAATATGCAAGCATGCAATAGAAATGGGGCCACCATGGAGTTCATACAACAATAAGTGGCATGGTGTATGTATACACCTAAAAATTGTCACCTAGACTATTAGCCCCTTTTGCTAAATCATAAATTGCTTATTCTTGATCAAATCCTAGTTCTATCATTTATTAGATTATTTTCTATGGGCTAACCATTTTATCCTAAGTTTTTATTTATTTAAAAGGAATATTTCCTCCCCTTTTAATAAATAAAAAGCCCTCACTTTTTCTCTTATCCTAAGTTGGACAAATAAAGCATTATTCTTATTTTATAAAAAGGGCAAAAGCACTTTTTGTCTCATATGGACACAAAAGTCAACTCCTATTTTCTCATTGGAGGATACTTGTGCACATGGATTGCTCCTCTTTTAAGCTCCACCATTGATTAAGTCTTTTTCCTCTTAATCTCAATGGTCCATTTCACCTCACTTATTATAAAAGGAGAGCTCTCCCCTTCATTTGCATATCCTCAACTTTTTATGCTAATGTTATGATGCAGGTTTTCTAAGTACACTTTGGAGCTTTTGAAGATTTGGAGCATTCTTGGCTTTTGCATCTACATGTTATCATATTTTCACTTCTTGCATTATCATGGCATTCTTAGCTTAGATTTCCTTTATGCTTTAGATTAATTCATCTAGCTTAACTAGGAGGCTTTGTAATACTTGCATCTTTCATTTTCATAGCTTAGCTTGCATTTCCATTTCTAGCATAGTATTGCATTGCATTTCATATGATTCTTGAGGATATTGGTATTCTTGCCCTTATCTTCATTTGAATCTCCCATTGCATGGTTTACTAGCAAGGTTATAGGCTAAATAGCTCTCCCTGAGAGCATTCTTAAAAACCCTTGCACTCCATGCCTAGGGAGCTATGGATCGATTTTTGAGACCTCATTCTTGAGTGTTCTTGAATGTAATGATTCATAGAAGTGTGACACAATTATAGCACACATTTTTGGCCCCCACCGTGGGGCAGAGTAGACTAGCTTTGTCCCTTCTTTTTCTGCATTTTTGTCATTTTCCATCAATTTTTTGGCAAGTTTTTAGCTTAATTTTTAGTCTCTATTTTTTTGTCTCAGACTATCATACGATACTTTCCAGAAGCATTGCGCAATAGTTCTCTGTATGCACGTATGATACTTCACCTGTCAGAAGTATCGCCTGGCTATTGTAGAGAATATCACCTAGTCTTGGGTGAACTATCACCTGGTGTTGGGAGAAATATCGCATAGATTGAAAAGTATCACCCAGTATACTGTGAAGTGTCACCCGATTCTGGCGTCTATACCCGACAGCGAGCTGTTTTTGAGTTATTTTATCTATCTTGCAAGTTTTGGGTCTTTTGCTAACTTTTTGAAATTTTTTGAAAATTTTAGCGTTTTCAAATCCATGCCACTCCCATTTTTGAGAAATTTTTGCAAATGGTATCAAAAGTTTAAGTGTGATATATTGTTGGAAAGGTCTTTCTGAGCCTAATCCAACTATGCTAGTTTCATTCTCAAATTTTACCATTTGATTAGCTATTTTACTTGCAGATTATCTGATTTTGATGTGCTAATCATTGTGGAGGTGACAAGTTGTGCTTGTAGGTGCACTTGCTTGAGATATTTTTCCAAAAGAATGCATCTCAAAGAGGTCTACTAATGGTTTTTGTAGGGCTGCCCTAAGCATAAAAACCAAATCAAGTGCTTTTTTAATTGCTTTCTTTATTGAGTGCGGCATATACTAGTTGTTTCATTTCATAGGCACTTAATACCTTGTTGTAGGAATTTTGAGGTGGTAGGAGAGTATGCTCTTCACCCTTGTGGTGAAACAAAAATCTTGACCCATCTTGGGATTTTGAAAGCAAGGGGGTAACTAAATCTTTGCTTGGTGTGTTTGGGTAAAGTTTTTGAGATAGGGGAGTATGCTCTTCACCCTTGTGGTGAACCAAAAACCTTGAACCTCAAGAATTGATCCAATTTTTGTTTAGATTTAGAATCCTTTAGTGGGATTGCTCTTGAGTAATCAAGAGGAACAACCCAAGTGGGGACAAGCTTTTTTCCAGCTCTTCCAACCCACTATAATCTCAAGGCTATCGAGGACACAAAACCTTGGTAGACATAGTACTTATCTTCGCTTGATGTGAGTAACTTGTGGGATTGTGACCATGAGGAAAGCATTAAGCAAGAATTCTTAAGGTACTCTTGAGGTCTCAAGGTCCTAGTCCTTTATGAGGAGCAAGAGGGGTGCTATGAATGGAAGCCCTTACTACGAACCTTTAGATAGAGGCCACCTTATTTTAGCCGCTTAGCTTCTTGGTGCAAGGATTGATCCAAGTGGACTTACCCGGATCACCCCAAGACACTCACCATATGTGTTCCTTTGGTTGTGTTTTTGACACTTCCATGACAATGCCAATATCTCTTGTGGGCAGCCACTTGGTGTGAGGCAAGGAAGCATCAAGTTGTGGGCCATGTTGCTAAGTAATGAGCCTTGTCCTTCTAGGTAGTAATTGCTTGAATTGTCTTCGATTGTGCTATACCAGTGTAAACATTCTCAACATTCAAACGAACGGTAGCATTCATAAGGTTTTCTATTTTGATATCACAATTGCTTGTCTTGGCAAGGTTTCTTTTGCCCTTGTGCAAGTGTTTTATGACATGTTTGATCACCTACTATTTACAAACTTGTCTATTTACTACTGTCACTGTGCTTGAAATAAAAAAAACCAACCTTTACACTGAGATTTTGAACAAATTGCTTTCAAAACTAAGTTTTCACGTTCACTGGTCAAGAGTCGCACTTTTTGCCTTGAAACTATCACATAGTGAACATTTGTTGTCTGCTTGATTTGTGTCATTTTCGGTCTTTCTTGGTCAGTCCAGGTTAGATCTTAGGGGTTATTACATGTTTCTCAATATCCAAATGAATTTCAATGGTATCGATTGTCACAAAATGACTCTTGGTCTTCTTTCTTTCACATCTCCCATGTCTTCCTAGTCTTCCATTTTCATCCTTTCTTTTCTTTCTTCCTCTTCTTCCTAAACTCTTCATGTCTTCTTGATTCTTTTCCTCTTATTATCTAGTCTACCTTCTTCTATTTCATCTCTTCTATTCATTTCTTTCATGCTTGATTCCTCCTCTTCTAGAATCATGAGTTTCAACTATCTTGCTATAGAACCTCTCTTGAGAAGGGATGATCTTGAACTCATTTCTCAATTTGAACAGTATTATTTTTCCAACCTTCCCTCAAGTCATCAACTTAAGGAAAGAGTAAACAAAAAGATGCTTGAGTCTGATGCCTTTGCTAGGATTATAGACATGATTCTCTCACAATATCCTTCTTCCAAACCCTCTATATCTTCTAGGTCTTCTCATCATTCCTCATCTTCCACATCTTACCATGCCTTTTCCAGACATTATTCTCCTTCTTCAACTTCCAAATCTTATCATGACTCTTCTCAACATTATTTGAATTCTTCCTTAGCTAATTTTTCTTCTTTCACTAGGTCTTCACCTTCCTCTTCTTCACAATCTTATTCTTCCTCTACTTCCCCCAAGAGTCTTGCTTTTCTTCGTGAGCCATACCATAATGAGCAACGTGACAATCTTTGTAATACTTTTGATGACTATGATGATGGAAAATGTAGTGATACTTATGACACCTTTATTCCTCAGAGTCCTCCTAGTCACAAACTCATGCTTACTGAAAATGGGTTGTCATATTGGAGAGATTGTGATGGTGATCCATATGATTCTAATTTCGAAAGAGAGTTTGGTTATTTTTGTAAACAATACCTTGATGATGATCCATCTACTACTATTGAGGACTATAAAATGCAACGCACTGATTATAAACATTACTACTACAAGAATCTTTCCTCTAACAATTCCACTACTGAAAATCAAAATTGCACTTTCGAGCAAGATCATGTTAATGTTGAACCTTTGTCTTGTGATGGTCCCCTTCCATCCCCTACTTCTTCCAATACTCATACATCTCCTAAAGCTTCTGAGTCTTCCAAATATTTCACAAATCCTTCATCCAACAAAGATCCTAATACTTTTCATGCAGTTTCCTATAGTTATCCTCAAGGACTACCTCTTAAAGAAACTCAAGCTAACCTTCAATTGGCTTCAAATACTTCTAATGATGCTAAATCGAAAGATCTTAAGCCTTCGTCTGCTATATTGCCTACTTTGGCTAATTCTTCACCATCTCTTCTAAAGTCTTCCATACAATCCCAACATGCTTCCTTGTCCTTAGAAGTGGCTTCATGTCAAGAGGACTCTAAAAATGATGAAGAAAAGAATATAAAAAATGATCAAGATCAAGAACCCTCCATGTCATCCAATTATTTTCATGATGTCTCTGATCCATTTCATGGTTCTTTTGATCCTCTACGCTCTTCTACATTCATTCCACCATCTCCTAAGCAAGATCAAGCTACTACTTACACCATTGAGCTTATTGACAATCAAAATTACCTTACCACACTTGTGCTCTCCAAAGATGAGACTTCCATTAAGGTTATTTAAAATGATGTTGTTACTTTCGATGATAAGCCTATTGAAAATCAAGAGAAAAATTCTTCACTTGGGTTATCCAAAGGTCCTTGTCAAGATCAAAGTCCTCCATCTTCTTGTTCTATCACTCCATGCTCGCTTTCACCTTCTACTCTTGCTAAGTCTTTGCAAGCTTTGAACAATCCTATCAAAGAAGATGCTCCTATTCAAGATGTCCACAATTCTATTAAAAATTCCAATGCTCACTCCAAAGATACTGATATCCTTGGTTGTCATATATACACTAATGAACTTATTGATTATCCTTTTGCATCTTCCACATCCATCCTTGGACCTCCTGCACCACTACTAAGGGCTTCATGTCTTCCTTCCATCTTGGGTCCTTATGTCCCTTCACTTTCCCCTCCTAATTCTCCTAATTTTTCATCCATCTTGGGTCCTTACGTCCCTCCATCTCCTATCTTTCCTCAAGATCAACATAGATGCATACCCTTGAATCCTTTTCATCCACTCACCCATCTAAACCAGTCATATCATCCTTCTTCTTCCACAAGTCCCAAGTCTTTTGGAAGTAACTTGAATGTTCAATACAAGAAAAAAAAGCAATACAAGAATCCATAAAAGAAAGAAGATCACCATGTCTCCTCTAATCGACATGGATACATAAAGTCAAAGGAGATATCTAAGAAAAAAACTACAAGACAAGTATGGGTTCAAAAATCCATCATTAAAGATATTCTCTCTAAATCATCAAAAGGAAATAAAAAGCCTAAGGCTATATAGATTCCAAAGTCTCTCTTGAAGGAGTCTAATATTGAACAATGAGTGAAGTTGACATTCAAGCTTCCAAAGGCTTCCACTTCATCTTCTTCCAAAAATATTCTTCCATTCCATGTGCCTGAACCACAACCTCTGTTAAATATTGGCTATATTCCTTCTCATATTCCTTCCTTCACATTTCCTCCATCCTCTCGCCACCCTTCAAGGTGTGTGTCGACATTGATATTGCCTTCATTTCCATCTACCCTATCACAATCCTTCCATTCATTATCCTTCTACATTCTATCATTTTTCCTCACTTGCCTATTCCTCCTATCTTCTGCCCTCACTTGCTTTACATAAAACCTTATCCTCCATTTTTCTCTTCCATCTTCTTGTCCCTATCAACATCTTTGAGCATATCATTTTGAATCCTTGACATATTATGGTTTATCCTTTGAAGGAGCATTCTCTGCAAAGCTTGCCTTCTTCCAAAAAAGAAAATTTCAAAAAAAATAGAAAAATTCAAAAAGAAAACAAAAAAAATTGAAAAAATTGAAAATGTGCCATGGTGAAAACTTGGAAACAGGTGCCTTGGTAACAAAAGTAAAGAGAAATAAATTCATCCTATGGTGAAAACCACTCCCTTGTGGCACCTTGGATAAGTACCATGATGAAAACCTGGCAATCAGGCATCATGTGTAGTTCTTCTACATATTTCATCCATTCCATCTTCTCTCCTTGATCTTGACAATGTTGATCTATACATGAACATTTGGCTATTCTATGAGCTATCTTACGATGATCTTTCTTTCATTCCATTCATGTTTAGCCTTCATATTTATTTTCCTCCATTCATTCTAGCCTTTCTCTATCATTTTCCCCTTTGGTCTTGATCTAATAAAAAGTGTAAACCACGATGCTATGAAGTCTCTTGACATGTATACTCCTTTGGACCGCATCCTTTCCTACCTTTATACCACGCTTTTGAGGCTTATCCTATGCTGTCCTTTCATTGCTTGTCCAAATATGCTTTTCATGACAATTTTTCCCTAGCTTGGGTACTCTTGAGGAGTTTACCTTTGAGGATTTCTTCCCTTCACTCTCCTTCATTCTCATGTCTTCCATCTCTTCCACTAGCTTGCTACTCCCTCTTGTTCCCCACCTTGCTAGACATTGGGACTACACGATGTGATCTTTCTTGGGAGTTTGATGCCCATTCTGTCTGGGGGCATTCTTTGTACATACTTTATGATCCTGAAAAAATAAAAAAAATTTCAAAAAATAAAAAAAATAAAAAAAAAAAAGTTGAAAAAGTGCCTTGGTGAAAACCTAGAAACAGGCGCCTTGGTAGCAAAAATACAAAAAAAATTTATAAAAAGTCCTAAAAAAATTGCAATAAATCTATCAAGTGGTGAAAACCTACAAACAGGCACTTCTTGAGACCCTCTGCACCTATGTCTATTAGTCTTGCGTGGCGCTCATTCACTCCACTTCTCGCTTTATCTCTCCTAGCTTGGAATTGACTCGTCTTAGTCTATGGGGCATATGTTGTTCTAGCTTATCTTGGGTCTCTTTGTGTGTTTGGGTTTCTTAGGCACCTCACAAATGGTGTTTTTCAGCACCACCCCAATTTTATTTTTCAACACTACCCTAGCGTCGAGTGTTTCTTAACACTTATCAGATGTCCTACCTATAGTCTAGTATGATATGATATTTCTCATTTGCAGATGCGATACTCAAAGCTTGACTCTATGACCTACACACATGCACTTGACTCGCTGAGACTTTCTTGACTTTATTTTCTTTGTGTGATGTCTATGATGATTTCTTTGCTGAGTGTTCTCCCCCTATGATCATTTTTGATGATGTATAGCTAGAAGATTGAGGGAATGAGAACATGTTTTATTGCTTTTTCTAATTGTGGATATATTTTGTTGGTCCTAATTATCATTAGCATTTATGCTTGTTCCACTTGACATTGGGATCTACAAGGTATTATCCTTGACTGTTTTGCAAGTGCATACTTATAGTCATCTTGACTTTCTTGTGTCTCAATGTGAGCATAATCTTGCTATATCAAACTTAGGTAATCTCACTGCACTAGTCATCTTGACCTACATGTCTCTGATGCCTAGGTGAGATTTCCACATTTCTATCTGATATACATCATATTCAGATTCACATAGTTATGCTAGTGTGTATTGTATGATCTTATGACGCTACCAATAATGCTCGATGATGATAATTAGATGTCTATTGACTTTGTAACCTTGCAAGTAAACCACTTTTCATGTAGCTTGCATTTTTAAGTTCATGTTAGTTTAGTTTTGCATCTTTCATATGGAGAGAGCTCTCCTTTCATCTTTCATGGACTTGTTAATCAACTACATTCACCTTTCACTTCTTCCTGATCATGTATTTCAGTTTTGGTCTTTCATATCCCATCATTTTCGTTTCATTTGGGGATCGAAACCAAAATTCGAGTTCACCTTGATCATCCAAATCACCTTTTCCCCCTCTTTCACGCAGTTGGCTAACCTTTTGAGGCTTGATCCTTTGATCTTCACTGGGGCATTCTTCACCTCTTCATCTCCATCTCTTTCAAACTTCTAGTCTTTCATTCACTTTCAATCCCAAGTTCAAATTCTTCCCCTCCGTGGTGTTTTCAGGTTGAGGGACCGCTTGGTTCATGTCTCGGGTCCCATGTGTGGGGCATACCTTCACTACTTGATGGTTGTTCTATTCTTTCATCTTCGATTATTATTTCTAGTGATTTGATCATGTCTCTCTTGCTTCTACATTCCCTCTACCTAGATTTTGCTTTTGATCCCGAGGGGGTAGAAACATCATATCTTATTGGCTATCTCTTTTCCAAGTGTTCAGTACTATCGCTACCAGGCTGACCATGCAGGATTTGCTTTTTTTCTGCTCTTCATTCTTTGGAGTCAGAATGCTATTGCTGGCCTTCTTGGCTGATCTGAGCTGCTTTGTGATCCCAAATCAATCTCACATTTCAACTTCATTCTTTGACTACATGTGTTCCCAAATTGATCACACATTAGTCAAAGAGGGGCAAATGTATACACCTAAAAATGGTCACCTAGACTATTAGCCCCTTTTGCTAAATCATAAATTGCTTATTCTTGATCAAATCCTAGTTCTATCATTTATTCAATTACTTTCTATGGGCTAACCATTTTATCCTAAGTTTTTATTTATTTAAAAGGAATATTTCCTTCCCTTTTAATAAATAAAAAGCCCCCACTTTTTCTCTTATCCTAAGTTGCACAAATAAAGCATTATTCTTATTTTATAAAAAGGGAAAAAGCACTTTTTGTCTCATATGGACACAAAAGTCAACTCCTATTTTCTCATTGGAGGATACTTGTGCACATGGATTACTCCTCTTTCAAGCTCCACCATTGATTAAGTATTTTGCCTCTTAATCTCAATGGTCCATTTCACCTCACTTCTTATAAAAGGAGAGCTCTCTCCTTCATTTTCATATCCTCAACTTTTTATGCTAATGTTATGCTACAGGTTTTCTAGGTACACTTTGGAGCTTTTGAAGATTTGGAGCATTCTTGGCTTTTGCATCTACATGTTATCATAGTTTCACTTTTTGCATTATCATGGCATTCTTAGCTTAGATTTCCTTTATGCTTTAGATTAATTCATCTAGCTTAACTAGGAGGCTTTGTAATACTTGCATCTTTCATTTTCATAGCTTAGCTTGCATTTCCATTTCTATCATAGTATTGCATTGCATTTCATTTGATTCTTAAGGATATTGGTATTTTTTCCCTTGTCTTCATTTGAATCTCCCATTGCATGGTTTACTAGCAAGGTTATAGGCTAAATAGCTCTAGCTGAGAGCATTCTTAAAAACCCTTGCACTCCATGCCTAGGGAGCTATGGATCAATTTTTGAGACCTCATTCTTGAGTGTTCTTGAATGTAATGATTCATAGAAGTGTGACACAATTATAGCACACAATGTATACTGGCACAGAATAGACAAGGTATCAACAACACTTAGCTAATTGTCAGCCTCTCAATAATAGCAAGTATGATGGTGAGGCTAGAGCATAGTATAGCATGATAATCAAGTAAACAACAAAGGTGCAATATATTATTAATAGGTTCTCATGCCCTCGGGTTATGATCAAATCAAAATAGAGAAAACTCACAAGCATCGAGACCTCAGCTTTCATACAAATGCCTCAAACCAATACGGGCTATGAAATATCATGAAACCATAATAAGAAAAATAGTGCCATCAAAGTTGGCTAGAGTATCAACAAAGAATGAAATTAGTAGTGCTAGAGGTATCAATAGTAAATAGGGAATGAAGGGATCAATACTATGCAAAAGAATGGATATGATGCCCTTGAGATAGCAATACAACATAGCAAGAAAGTGTTCATTAGCATACATTAACAATGCCCTCATTTCTACATTTTCTTATAGGCTATCAGTGATGTCATCAAAGAGGCAGGGATGCAACCATGCCAATACATATGGTGTGCTTGGGAGAATCAATATACATGAACTTATGCCATGTTTCAGGAAAACAAAGTGTTCTAACAGTGCCTTAATACCTTCAAGGATAGTGCCTTGGCCTTACTGCCATCAAGCCATGAATAGAAAAGGTTTTGAGGCCTCAAGCATTTTAGAATGTTAGCCTATGCTCTTGGGCCTCGATATCAATAACAGCGATGCCATCATGAAGAACACCTTCAATGAATATAGAATGCAAAGAAAAATAAATGTATAATCATGCCCTAGCTGGTATGATTTTTGAGGCCGATGCACTAACAGTAGCACCAAACATTGATTCCTATGGCTCACGGGCTATACAGAATCCAAAATATTCTAACCGTGCCTAATGCTAGTTACAATCAAATATGCCACAGTGGTGCCCTAAATTTTATCAGATGGAATGTAGACTCAAAGAAAACAAATAACAAAGACCATTGTGCCCTAGCCACTCACAGGATGTATAAACAATGAATACCAGTGCCCTAGCCTTAACATCATCAGGCCATATACAGATGCATCAAAACAATAGTGCCCTAGTTTTTTAGTAGTGCTCAAATTCAATAATAATGCCCTTAACATAATACAACTCAAATGAAGTAGATACACTGCTATGTCAAAACCAGTGCCATCACCAAATGCCTTTCAAAATATGCAAAGTAATGAAAATGAAAACTCTTGAAGCACCTACCTCATATGCCAAATCAAGAAGGACTTTGCTGTTTCTTTTTCAGTAATGGAAAGTTGCCATCAAGGACTGCAGTGAGTTTAGTATGCTACGAGGCACCGAGATGCTATTGCTATTATGCAGAGGATGCCATTCCCGATGTAGGGTTTCATTATAGCATATTTTCTTAGTCCCCCTTTTAGGGTTTAGTGATCATTTAGCCCCTTTTGATATAATATTCACGAGCATAGATTATTTTTATGTAGAGATTTAATATAGTCATCTCTTTTAGAGGTAATTATATTAAATTTTGATGCTATTAAGTGCCCAGGCATTGAAGTCATGTGTGACTTAGGTGAATGTTATATTGCAATCATGTTTTCATGTATGGGGTGGGGGGTGTTTTGTTTTGGTTGATATTTTGCAATGTGGATTGTAATAAATTGTAAATATCTTAGATTTTTCTCCTCTTTTTGAGTTGAGATTATCTTAAGATATATATTTAGGATCCACTTTTATTTAGGAGGGGGTTAAAGTTTTAATTGTAAAAAGTCATTGCAAGGGCCTTATTGTAAATTCTAACATGGCATTTTATAAGCGTCATCAGAATATCATTTATTTTGCATGACTTAGTGGGTGATGGGCTTTCCTTTGACTGTCCTATTTTTAGGGTCCCCACTTTTCCCATTCCCCCTAGATTCTCAGGAATTGGGCATCTGAATTTTAGAGTGATGGGATTATGGTCCTAGTGGCAGATTTTCTATTCTTGGTGAGGAGTGGTCTTCATTGCAAATTCTATAGATTTTCTATATATGCCTCTCACTTAGGTGATAGTAGGTTGGTTCTTCATTCCCTCATTCTCAGGAGGTGAATTTTGTAGCTCTTGTGTAGCAATCTGATATTGTAGCTCCTTTTTTTTCCAGCTAATAATAAAATTATTCCCTTCTTTTCTATAGTTTGTGAGTTAGTTGATGAGCTAAGTGTTATGTATTATGATTGATTTTGATCCTTTACATGATAGTATGTTCATTTGATTATTTTTCAAGCATTTATTTAATTGGAGGTTTTCAAATCTATGTGCATCTAACTATGTTGAGTTGTGAAAATTATCTTTCCTTCTCATTCACATTCAGCACTTGATTGTTTACTAAGAAGAAAAGTTAGACTTGGAAGAGTTTTGGAGTTCTTATTATGTGTTGGGGTTACATTGTGAGTTTGTTTTCAGTTTGTGGATCTATCCAGTTTGGTGAATCACCTAAGTCAGATTTAGTTTCAGTTTTATGCAATCCCTCTATCCCTTTCCTTTCAAAGTTAGTACAGTTCAGGTGATACAAATGGGGAAGCTGGCCCTCAACTCAAAGGTCTATTCTCAAGAAGCAATCCCACATCTTGAGAGTATTCCCATGTTTCACGGGATTGCTGACTTTTATACTTAGCCATCACGGGTGCAATCCCCAGTGACAACAGTCTTCAATCCTAGGGATAGGGAACCTATACCTTATGTTTATCCTATCGATAGCCCTTGAGTCAGTACATAGCCTCCAAGTTCCTCCTTTCTTAGGTCCAAGTATGGTGGGTACAGAACATGGACTAATACTCTTCCTAATTAAGCCTTGGTCTAATAGCTCTTGTATTTGTCTTGCTATTTCCTCATTTTGTTGAGGAGTCATGTTGTAAGTAGCTTTTTAGGTAGGGTAGCTCCTGGAATAAGGTCTATCCTATGGCTTATGGCTCTTTGATGGGGTAAGGTTGATGGTTTTCCATCACTTACAATGCCTTGGTAAGTCTGTAGCATACCTTGAATCTCCCTTGGTAATTCAGTCTTCTTGGCTGCCTTGCCTTCATCTCCCTCTCTTGGTTTCAACACAAATACATAGCCTATGCCTTCACTCTCTTCCATGGTTTGTAGGAACTCTTTTTCACCTACCATAAGAACCTTTGGACCTGCTATCTTCACTTCTGCATCCTCCAACAATGACTAAATTTTGAAGGTTACATTATATTTCTTGAAAGAATAGGAATTCTTCCCTCCATCATGTATGGCTTGGTGGTCAAATTTCCATGGTCTACCTATGACAAAATGACATGCATCCATAGGCAACACATCACATAAAAAATTTTCCTTGTACCTTCCAATGGAGAACTCCACCCATGCTTGCTCATTCACTAACACATGTTGGCATTTGTTAAGCCAAGTGACCTTGTAAGGATTGGTATGGGATATCCTTTTCAACTTGAGCTTGTTGACTACTTCCTCTGACACTATGTTATTAGTAGAGCCTAAATCAATGATGACCCTACATAATTTTCCCATTATCTTGCATTTGATTCTAAAAAAAGATCTCCTTTGGTCTGGCTCCTCCTTCACTAGTTCCTTGATTAGAGTCCTCCTCATCATAAGGTTCTCTCCTTCCTCTGAATTTAATGGAATCTCAGAACTCTTTTCTACTACATTTGTGTCTTCATGAACAAGGTTAGCTCTCTTATCACCTCCTTATGATGAACCACCTTTCTCAGGGCATCTATACATAGGGTGCCCCATTTGATTACAATGGTAGCACTTCATATTGGAAAAATAATTGCCTCTTCCTCCTTGTGAAGAACCACCACTTCTTCCTCTAAAGTTAGAGTTATAATTTCTTCCTCTACCACCTCTACTTGAGCTTCCTTCTTGCTGCTCACTAAACTTTACCTCACCTTGAGTTCTTGAATTAAAACTTCTTCCTCCATAGCAACCTCTTTGACCTTTGGTATCTTTTCCTTTGCCTTTGCCTTTGGAGGTTTCTTGTTTTCCCTTACTTTTCTCCTCTATCTTCAAGGCCATTTGATATAATTTCCTAATGGATTTGAAGTTCACTAGACTCATCTCCTCTTGAATATACCATTTGAGGCCATCCAAGTATCTTTCAAGCTTGATGCTCTCATCTTCAACTACCTTGGACCTCAAACATAATTTTTGAAACTCCTCGGTGTATGCTTGGACATCCAAATCTTTTTTCCTAAGATTGTGTCTAATTATATGCATTTGGACTTCATATTCATTAGGAAGGTAGGTTTTCTTAACTTTGGATACCATACCCTTTCATGTCACAATAGGACCTTTTCCATCCTTCTCTCTCTCAGTTTGCACAAACTTCCACCAAGTAAGAGCTGAACCTCTTAGTCTAGACTTGGACACCATAAATTTTTGTGCCTCTAAGATACCATCACATTTAAAATTGTTCTCAATGCTATCAATCCAATCCACAACTGAATCTGGATCCATTTTTCCACTAAATAGTGGCACACCTTCCAAAGCTTTACCACTCAATGCTTTTAATGCTTTTAAGAATGGCTCTTCAAGAAGAATAGGGTCAGGTGTTGGTGCTTCTTCATCCAATTCTAATTCCTTCTCCCTTGCTTTAGCTTCTTCCTTTTGGTCAATCTTTTCCTTGACCTTATCTTCTTTGTATTGGACTTCACCCAAGAGCTGCTGCATTTGAGCTAGTCTTTGCCTTAGTGATTTTTTATCCTCTTCTTATTCCTCAACCTTATTTTCTAATTAAAAATTATTCACCATTTCTTTATCTAGTTTATTCTCTCCTACTAATTAAAAATATTTCAACATTAACCACAAGCTTGATCAACCCAGCTCTGATACCAATATGATGTATGATAAACTTCAAGGCTTGTTTTCACACCCTCCAAGAGACTTAACTTGCCTCCTAGTATCCTATTCCTCTATAGGATCTTCCAATGGGATTATATCATTAAATAAGACCTATTCAAACTCTTCTATAAGATTCAATCTCTGAAAACTTAACCTTGAATGATCAACACCTTAGTTTTGATTCACTTCTCCACACTCACTTAGAAGGCTCTAAGTGCCAAATCTCCATAAACATGCTCCAACATTGTAGGGGTATTCTCCATCATGAAAAAATTCTTATTCATGCCAATTTGATCCATTTTTGTATGACCTTGAATCATATTCTTCTTAGATTCATCAATTCATCATGAATTGACCTTAAAAATAGGCATGTTCTAGTAGCCTTAACCAGTCCGTTTTTCCCCTTTTTAGAAAATTTTTCCCAAAAAACTTAGAAAATAAAAAGAAATTGTGGATACCATTTTTGGATTTTTATATCTTTCATAAAGGTTCTGGGTCTGAAAGTGACCATACAGGGGCTTCCTACAAACAAGGACAAGAGGCCAAATAGGCCTAATTTCTAGGACTGGACTGTGATCTTGATAGCAAACTTGCTCAAACCAAATCCTAAATGACTGGTATGGCTTCTATCTTAAAAAAATGGTTAGATATGATGCTTACCTTCATGAAAAATTTCTGGATCAGTATGGATCCGTACAAACATGCAATGTTTCTTCACTCTTTTAACCTCTAGACCTCTAACCGGGCTAGACAAACTCGCCTACAACCTAGCATATAAAATAGTTCCTCATGCTTTTAAGACTCCTAACTCCTAAAAATGTATACAAAAATGAATCATTTTCCATTTTCATCTAACATGAATGATTATCCACTGTTAGACTTCATGGAGGAGCCATGACTTCCTAAACTACTCAAAACACTAGCAAATTAGACACCTTGAACTAGATTGCTGAAAACCAGAAGATAGATGACCTCAAAATGACTAACACTTCAAATGAAAAAGTTCATAAAAAACCTATAGAAAACTAATCCAGAACTTTTTTTAGTCTTTCAGTCCATTAAGTATGACTGTCAACACAAAAACACCAGAAATTCACTATAAAAATGCTTGCAGAGCTCTATTAACTTTCTCTAAACTATTACAATGCCTCCATTATACTCTGTGTTCAATTATTAGGGATCATTAGATTCTATTTCATTCATTTTAGGGCCTGTTTTCTGATTCCCCACCTCCTAAATTTTAGGGGATCCAAAGCAATCCGATTTGCATGCCACTTTTGTAATTAGTGCAAATCTTAATAACAGCTTCTCAACACTTGGCAACTTTGTCATGTGCTTCAATCCTATATTCTAGGACTCATAAGCTCCTATGTTTCAAGGATCCAAGGCCACTTATGACCTTATGGAATCTTTACATTAACAATTATGTGTTTAGATCACGTTAAAGACTCCCACCTTTAACTAAGCTCCTAACACTAAGAAATTGAAATAACAACAAACATAGGTTAATTAGTGACCTTAGTCCTAATGACTAATTCACTTAACCAACATTTAAAATGACCTTCTAAGGTCTAAAAACAACTAATCTAACTTCTTGACTTTGCTAGAATCAAGTACAAGCCAAAAACAAATAAACAATGGAAGCTAGCCTAGGTGCTCTTGCACCACTTAAGGGGACTTATGACTGCTTAAGACAAACTTTATGGTTCTATTGTGTCTGAATGTTTCTTAATGTGTTGTAAGGGGTCTAAATGGGTCTTAAGGGGTCTTTAGATATGTTAGGGCCCATTGAGACTTCTTTAGACATATTTTGACACATTAATACATGTTAGAACCACAAAGTGTGCCTTAAGGGATCATAGGACTCTTTAAGACACTTTATGGTTCTAATATGTATTAATGTGTCAAAATGTGTTGAAATGGATTGTAAGGGGTCCTAGGACTTGTTAGAACCCATTGAGATCCCTTACGACACATTTTGACAAATTAAGACATATTAGAACCATAAAGTGTCTTAAAGGGTCCTATGACCTTTTAAGGCATACTTTATGGTTATAATGTGTTGTAAGGGGTCTCAATGGGTCCTAATAGGTCCTAGGACCCCTTACGACTGATTTAAACAAATTACAACACTTTAGAATCATAAAGTGTGCCTTAAGGGGTCATAGGACCCCTTAAGACACATTAATGGTTGTAATGTGTATTAATATGTCAAAATGTGTCCAAATGGGTACTAATGTGTTTTAATGGGTCTTAAGGGATCTTTAGATCCATTAACCTATTGAGACTTCTTATGACTTATCTTGACACATTAATACACATTAGAACCATAAAGTGTGCCTTAAGGGGTCATAGGACATGTTAGGACATATTGAGACCCCTTACAACACATTTCGACACATTAAGACATATTAGAACCATAAAGTGTGCCTGAAGGGGTCATAAGACCTGTTAAGAAATATTAAAGGTTCTAATGTATATTAATGTGTCGAAATGGGGCCTAATGTGTTTCAATGTGTCATAAAGTGTCTTAAAGGTTCCTATGACCTCTAAAGGTACACTTTATGGTTCTAATGTGTCAAAATGTGTTGTAAGGGGTCTAAATGGGTCGTAACGGGTCATACAACCCTTTACGACCCATTTTGACACATTATGACATTTTAGAACCATAAAGTGTACCTTAAGGGGTCATAGGACCCCTTAAGACATATTAATGGTTCTAATGTGTATTAATGTCTTGAAATGGGTCCTAACATGTCTAAAGACCACTTAAGACCCATTGAGACCCCTTACAACATATTTTGACACATTAAGACACAATAGAACCATAAAGTGTGTCTTAAGCGGTCATAAGACCCTTTAAGACACTTTATGGTTCTAATGTGTATTAATGTGTTGAAATGTGTTGAAATGGGTCATAAGGGGTCCTAGCACCTGTTACAACTCATTGAGACCCCTTATGACACATTAATACAAATTAGAACCATAAAGTGTGCCTTAAAGGGTCATAGGACCATTTAAGACATTTTATGCTTCTAATGTGTATTAATGTGTTGAAATGTGTCAAAATGGGTCATAAGAGGACCTATGACCCATTAGGACATATTGAGACCCCTTACAACACATTTCAAAACATAAAGACATTAGAACCATAAAATCTACCTTAAGGGGTCATAGGACATGCATTAAGAAATATTAATGTTTCTAAAGTGTATTAATGTGTCGAAATGGGTCCTAATGTGTCTCAATGTGTCGTAAGGGTCCTAGAGCCCATTAGGACCCATTGAGACTCCTTACAACACATTTTGACACATTAAGAAACATTAGAAGCATAAAGTGTCTTAAAGGGTCCTCTAACCTCTTAAGGGGTCTCAATGGGTCCTAACGGGTCATAGGACCCCTTAGGACCCATTTTGAGACATTTTGACACTTAGAACCATAAAGTGTGACTTAAGGTGTCATAGGACCCCTTAAAATACATTAATAGTTCTAATGTGTATTAATGTGTTGAAATTGGTCCTAGTTTGTCTCAATGTGTTGTAAGGGGTACTAGAACCTTTTAGGACCCATTGAGACTCCTTACAACACATTTCAAAGTATTAAGACACATTAGAGCAATAAAGTGTCTTAAAGGTTACTATGACCTCTTAAGGCACACTTTATTGTTCTAATGTGTCTTAATGTGTCAAAATATGTTGTAAGGGGTCTGAATGGGTCCAAATGGGTCATAGGACCCCTTAATACCCATTTCGACACATTGAGATACTTTAGAACCATAAAGTGTTCCTTAGGGGGTCATAGGACCATTTAAGATAGATTAATGGTTCTAATGTGTATTAATGTGTCAAAATGGGACCTAATGTGTCAAAATGGGTTGTAAGGGGTCCTAGGACCCATTCGGAACCATTAAGACACCTTATAGCCAATTTTGACAAAGAATAATAACATGTCTTAAGGGGTCTTATCACCCCTTAAGACACACTTTATGGTTCTAATGTGTTTTAATGTGTCAAAATGTGTTGTAAGGGGTTACAAT
>BSBK01004832.1:0-127500 GCA_027943335.1 Chamaecyparis obtusa
TTGGCTCTCAAGGGAACACAGTTTCCTTTTGAAAGGGTCAAATTTACAACATTACACACCTTCCACATAAAATACTTCTTGTATGATATCTAATATGAATGGAGAAAATAAAGCTTGACTCTATACATTTGAGAGTGAACATTGAATTTGATTTACCATTCTTTAATAATTTTTGAAAAATATCTAGCAAACTCTATATGTATAGTTGAAACATTTATACGTAGTTTAATTTAATTATATTTATATATGTAATTTAATTCAAATAATTTTTCATCTTGGTATTCTAACATGGAAGATACATTCTATAGTCATGACATGTTGATAATGTTTTATTTATACATAGGCTTGTTTTGATGGTGGTAAGATAATGATTAAGCCACAAGAGAAGGGACACGATATCTCTACTTTAGTTGTGGGATTGTTCTAATCTATCAAACAATTGGAGGAACTATCCTAGCAGGAAAAGGTCAATATTTATGGGGTGCACATGGTAGAACCAACACTATAGATATCTTTCCTCTTTCTATTATGGACATAGGAAAATGAACATGAGGTGCACCTTGTATATAAAAGGGATTCAATTTTATGGGCTGATTTACCTTTTTTTATAGGAGATATAGGTCTATGATGAACAAGAACCATAAAAGAATGAAAAAAAGTAGAAGTGTCTATCTATACTTTCCCTATTCCTTGGACTAATTTGATACATTTTCTTAATTGAGTAATAGTTGATAAAATTTAGAAGGAAAAAGTGAACAAACCTATTTCATTACACCATTGTGAAAATAGATATAAGAGTTGTCACTAAATGGCTGGTGAATGATCTACACTATCAACCTTTGTTACGAAGGCTTGGAAATCACTTACTTCTAAATGAGGAATCTCCTTCCAATTAAAGTGCTAAGTTAGTTACATGCTCTAGATTATATCAAAATGAATAGAGACATGACCCTAACGAGGGTATAGGTAGAAGACTTTATTTTATATAAGAAATAGTCTTATAATCCTTGATTTATTAAATGTTATCACCATTAATAAATATTATGACCCAGTCATAGATAAAATCATCCATGTTCAAGATTAACAATAGTAATTAAGAGTGGACTATATTGGCAAATTGTTATAAATACCACCTAATTAGTATATGGATACTACAAATTGTGGATACCCACATTACTCTAGGATATAATTGAAAAAATTATACTGGGAGCATGTGGGTTTGGGGGCTAGTGTCATACCATTGATGGATACCCTTGTTAGATAGTCCTCTAATAGATTATAGGGAAATATGAATTTATAATAGGAATGGGTAGATAACAATACCAAAATATCATAGTGTGGTATACCACATCTTAATTACCAATGGTAGTCAACATATTAGGTGAATGATCATTAGGAGGTTATCATATGAGTGGTAGACCAATGAACACATCTCTCTTAGTACGAGTCATAAAATCAACATGAAAAATGGATAGGTACAAAGTCTACTATGAAAGGTTGACATTGTACCCCAAGTGATCCATGACAAGTTAAGGATAATGAGCCTTTGAGACCTTGTAAAATATTTAAGGTATGTTTCTAAGTTATCCTAGTTATTTTACTCCATTGTTCATTATATATGTTCTAGAAAATTATGTTATGATGAATATCATGTAGTATGCATAACTTATAATAAATTACATTGGTAGAAATTACTTTATTTCTTCCCTAGATGTATCTTACATTATTGACATCAGGGACATGATGGAATAATTTATTTTTCAAAAAGAATTGTGCAAAATTTTGGCTCTTACTGGGGGGTTTTTGTCACACTAGAATCTTTTTAAAGAATTCATTTTATATGCAAATTTAAAATTCTTGTTACTGCCTATTAAAATTTTGAGCATCAATACCATGATGGGTTCCTATGTTTGTGCTTGACTCTTATTGTCCTCTCCCATGAATGTATGCCTAGTAGGCCCATGATGTAGCCCTATACATCTTTAACTTGAACTACTGATTGTGTTATTTTATTAATTTTTATTCTTTTTATTTATTTTTCTTTTATTTTCCTCCAACATCCATTATAGATGTAACTAATAGGGACTTGACAAAAAGATGGCCTTTGAAAGTTGGGCCTTCCACATTAGAAATTTAAAAATAGATCAGTGAAATATTAAAAAAGTTTAAGACAATTTTTAATAGTGATATGTTGTGATGGTTAAGTTGTGTTGTTGTTCTTTACATCAAGCTTAAAATCTAATTTGGGATGAGGCCCCTCATTTGTGGCCTCACCAGTTCATAGCTCTGGGTCAAAGTGTTTACTCCTCTTTAAAAAAAGTTGCAAGAGAATTAATTTGTTGAACATTTTATAACTTGGTGTAATGTTGTAAATTGTATCATCATATAATTCCATGCTTACTTAGGGTTCACTTTAGCACCTTGTTTACACATCCCTAGATCTAACTGATATCTCTCAACTCAAGGTGTGATTTTACAAGAAAAGTACCTTTCTACCTCCCTAGCCTCTTTCCAACCTTCTAGGACTATATTAGTGTGATTTTATAACCTTGTGTAGTTTAGCACCATGTTTACACATCCCTAGATCTAACTGATATCTCTCGGCTGAAGGTGTGATTCTACAATCATAGTACCTTTCTACCTCCCTAGCCTCTTTCCAACCTTATAGGACTATATTAGTGTGATTTTATAACTTGGTATAGTGTCATAAGTTGTATTTTCTTATAATTCTATTTTCACTTAGGATTCACTTTAGTTATTTGTTTCCATGCCCCTAGATATAACTAATATTTCTCAGCTCAAGGTATGATTTTACAAGCATAGTACCTTTCTAGATCTAGAACTAAATTAAAGGAGTGATTTTATAACTTGGTGTAGTGATTTTATAACAAGATTATAGTTAATAGATAAGTGTGCAATGAGTTGTTCATAGTGTCATTTTTTATTGAATTAAATAAAAAATTTAAATTATTTTACATTGAATAAAAGTGAATATGAATATACTTGAATCATATTACAAGTGCACACATCATACTATTTTTAATAGATAAGTAGGCATTTTGAAGATCCTTGATCCCTTGTACAAAGGGAAAGATGAGAAGTTAATCCCCAAAAAATACCAAAGAACAACAACATAACAACAAAAAAATAACAAAGTTAGACACAATAGCTCTAGAAAGAAAACCAACCAACCTAAAATCAAGATGGCTTAAAAATAATGATCCAAAGAAATTTTCTTGATCAAAGTAGTAGGATCCTCCTCCCTAAATCCAAGCTTCTTAGAACAAGGAGGAGACATAAAGTCAATGGCACTTCCTTCTGGAGACCCCAAAGCATTATCCATCCTTGAGCACTCAAGTTTTTGAACCTCAATAAAGGTGGGAATGGGCTCCTCCTTAAACTAGCATTTTATCCTTCTTTTTCTAAACAATGTGTTAGTTCTTAGTTTTCAAGAATAAATTATGTGCATGATCCACTATATTGCAAGCTTGAAAAATAATGAAGTCTTCAAATTCAACTTGTTGCACCCACTTCCCAAATTTAGAGGGGAAGGTGAGAACCACAAGCACACAAACACTATTAAATAAAAAGCAAGTTCATAGATAAAGTTATCTTATCAATAGTCTAGTATATTGCCCAATAGAATTGGAAAAACTCCTAAAAATCTTTTCATTCCAAAATTTAAGGGAAATTTAGGAAAATAAACCCAAATAGAAAGCTATAATATTTTCTTCCACAAGTCAAAACCATGAGATTAATTTTGAAGAATAAGACCAGTCAAACCCATACTAGGAACCACCAAGAAGGATTCTAGAACAATCCTTCTCCTAATAATAGCACACCTCAACCAAGCACTGGACTCACCCAAAATAGAATCATTAAAATCTATTTAGATCTACATTTCCTCAAATCCCTAACCACGCATGTCAGAAATAAAAAAAGGTCCTAATAGATAGAGACAAGGACAACCTCCTTCCATTTCCCATCAATAGTAAGAATTGACATCAATAAGGAATTCATTAGCCCCTGTAGTAACAATAGCACCAACAAAAAGTGCCAAAACAAAGGTATTGAGCATCCCATCACTCACATTGTTTACCACAACTCTTGCATCTTCATCTTCTTCGGCGTCACCATCTTATTCCATGACTAAATTTTACCCTATTGTCTAAGACATGCTAGTTGTACTGACATGGCAAGTAGTAGGGTAAAAACATAGTCACATCAATAATTGTTTCTATCACCTTCTCTACTTTCCCTTTTTGCTTCCTCATTGTGCATACATATCATATTATTTCTTAGGATTATGTTAAATGATATTCATGCGATACTTCAAGTGAAATGATGACCTCCATCATCTTGACTAGATTTTTATGTAGTTTAACAAACAATAATCAAATAGTAGATGTTAAACATGATATTTGTGCATATCTTAAATACTCATGATGATATACATTTGATGTGTTGAATTAAATAAAAAATGTAATGATGATGGGGACTGCCTTTCTACAACTAAATTAAATCAAAATAGTATTGATGAGAAAACTTATGGTTTTGATCAAATTGCTTCTAAATTAAATCCAATCCCAAGTTATGTGGAATACTATCTTTTATAGGAAATTTTATATGTATGCCATGTAAGACATGCACAAATATTTTTAGTTTTAATAATTTACCATTTAACATATAAATTGATATTAATTTAAAATATTTTTATTTTTATTATTTAATTTTATTTTGTCAACTCCATTATGATTTTAGTAAAATTTAGACTTAATTTTTCACCTAAATTTAAAATTTGTGAATATCTTAGATTTAATAATTCGCAACCAATATATAGTTTTATTAAAACTTTAAGCCTCACAACCTTTCTTTATTAATATTTAAAAAAAAAAATTAACTCTTATTTCTGAATCACCTTGTAATTAATTTATTTAATATTTTTTATATTAGAAAAATTATTTAATTGATTTCAATCTATTTACCAATTTATTTTTTTACATTTCAATAGATGAATGAATAATTTGAAAAATAAATTTTTAGAGTTTATTAATTTATTTTTAGTGTTCGAAAAAGCATTCTATATTAGTCTTGAGAGAAAAAACATTCCGAATTTTAAAAAAGATCATGTTACCGTTGGAGATGCTCCGTTTTCAACAAATTTGGGCGTTGATAGAAAACTGTTTAAATTGTTAACTGTCAATGGCGAGGGAGGACTGTCAATGCAGAATTTCAATGTTAATTGTTAACTGTCAATGGCGATGTCGACGGAGAAGATCGAAAAGGAGGAAGGGGAAAAGGATGTTTACTTCTTCAAATCTCATGGCTGTATTGATTCTTCAAGAACGTTAACTGTAATTGGTGATTGATTTGGGCTGACTGAAATAGTATCTGTCATTGAGCATCTGCAAGAAAATCTATCTGTGAGCATCTCCAATGGATAATCATTACACTCAAATGTCTCTCGGGGTGCATTATTTGAGCTTCAAATGAGATTTAACGGTGGATCCAATATCCATTTGCTTTGGACTTGCTGAAAGTTTTACTGTTTTGGTTGATTGGAATTTTATATTGGTTGGTTGAGTGTTTTGGTTAATTCTTGCAGGAGTTTCTGGTCATGGGTGATGGTGGCATTGCTCTGTTTTAGTGTGGTTGCATTAATTGAGCTTCAAAAATGAGGTTTAATGGTGGATCCAGAGGTGGGGCATTTTGTATCCATTTGGATTGTATTTGCTGAAAGTTTTAACATTCTGGTTGATTGGAAATGCATGTTGAGTGGGTGTCATTTTAATGTGCCATGGTAGAATTGGTGGGTTTTAATGGGTTTGCATGTGAGTGTTCTGGGTTGAATTATGGGGAAGCCCTGAAGAAGTGCTCTGTTTCATGGTGAATGGGCTTCAATTGTTTTTTAATGCTTGTGCTTCAGTTGTATGTTAGTTCCAGAGGGCCCGATTGATGCGTAGCTGGATTATGGAAAAGGAAGAATGGGTTGATATTGCAGGGAGATTGGATGACTATTTCAAGGGATCAATGGGAAAAATGCAAACTAGACAAGGGCTGGGAGCTTCAATCATATTGGCAGGTATTTATCAAATACTTATGCCCAAATTGCTTTTCCAATGATTTAGTTCTGCATCAACTGTTAAATCCAAAATTTATTCGATAAGGAAAATGGGTTTATAAAAAAAGTTTCACTACATTAAGGATTTATTCTTGAAATCGATACCCTGTTTGTCTGTAGAATTTCCATTAAGATTCTTGATAGGACATTTAAATATCATTATTCAAACATATTGTAAACCTAGCTAGCTCATGCATAGTATGTCGAATAATACTTGAATATGCCCCTGCATTTGGCTTGTAGTTCACGACTTTCATTTAATCAAGAAAGCTTCATAACTGAAAGATATCTTTTGTTTTCCTTATCTGTATGGTAGTGGTATGCAATGTCCAGCATTGATCTATTTATTTCTGGTTTGGAAGTCACTAGGCAATTCGTGATTCTCTTCCTTGCCAACAATGTCATCCATATCTACATGAATGGCTTTCTTGTCATCCTGCTGTTTGAAAGCATCATAATAGACGATTTTTTATACCATTACAAATCATTTTATACCATTCCAACTCTGCCAGAGAACTCTGGTTCTTGCTCAACTCGACGTTGAGTTTCTCAGTGTTCATTTTTCACCTTTCCAGCATTTCCTGCTTAAAAATCGAAAGTCTCAATCTCAGTGTCTAAGAGGAAAGAATATGGAGAACTAAAAATATACCAGAGCTACAGAAACCAATGGTAAAATGGAACTATTAAATTCATTTCAACAGATCTTGAGGTGTAATAACTAATAAAGCGGGCCAGAGGCTTTGATAATTTAGTAATTCATTTTATCAATAAAGCCAATCCCCAGTGGAATATGGAATGTCATAGTGATAGGTGCCCTTAATATATTTATGAATACCATATATATAAAAGGATACAATTGGGTAATTTGTAATAGATCCCAAATGGTAGCACTTGGCGTCTCACTTCAATCCCTGTTCCACCACGAGCACTTGTTTTACCACCAAAATCAATTTCTCCATTTTCATTACCCAACATACTAATGACTTCATATTCCATTCTGATATTATTTCATCTATATTCATCCTCAATTTATTTCCTCCCTCCTGTTTCTTGTTGGAATTCATCATTAGCCCAAGTAGATTCAATCCTGCAAAGCATTCCTTGCTTATCTGGTGCTGTACTCAATCAAAATTACTCATCCGAAGCTTTTCCTGTGAATTTTGAGCAATCTAAGATGCAACAATGTTATATTACCACTCAAGATGAAGGAGTACAATTTAGATATATTTTCTTACTTCCTGGATTCTTTGATGGATGGTGGTCAGTTCCATGATGAAACAAACAAGGATGTTACAGATTTCTACGAGAAAAACACTTGAAAACATACAGGGTTAGTGCTTAAGAATTTCAAATGGATGAGATTTCTGCTAATGCATTTTAATTAAGGAAAAAGAATGAAATAATGAACCAGAAACAAACTCTAGACAGATTTCATTGTTCTTTTGTTTATTCAATTATTTTTATTTCCAGAACTACTTCGATTACATTGCTTATTATTTATTTTTAAGAGATTCATCTGTTACATTTCCCGAGTTAAACAAACAAAAGAAGTTGCTACATATGGACTCACTTCACTCCATCTAAAATTGCAATCATCTCTATGTGTATGATGGAAAGTCAGACACAAACAATCGCAAAGACTCTCTTCATTCAAAATACAACTTAGATTGCAACAAAGAAACCAAATTACATATTCATTAAGTCTCCCTCTGCATAATCTCCCTCTATGCAGTCTCACTGCTCTACACATCTCACTTCAATCGGACCGCCTAATCTCATAACTATGCAGTCCCCTGAAGAATTAACTCCTAATCTCATTGGAAACGAATAGAGTACGCATATTCACCGGCCATGCAAGGATCCCTTCCAACTCTTTTTTATGGTTAATATTTAACCATAGTTCCTGAAGCTGAGTCATATTGACCAAATCCTGTGACGTCATGAATTCATCCAATGGATAGATCCAACCAACCTGATGGCAGTGTTCTGAAAGCGATCAGCTCTGATATTCCCTTTGGAATGCGAGGAACCATCCTGGTAATTTGGAGCATCTTTTAGGCAGAGCAAGAATCAAGAGGCTTTTTAGATGCCTCACACACTCCGGTACTCCTCAATATTTGTACCCTGTAAATTCAAGACTTTGAGGAGCTTCATCTTTCCAATGCTTTCGGGCAACGTAATCTCATAACTATGCTGTCCCCTGTTAAAATAAAGCCATAGGCATTTTTCTTAACTCCATTTCTGATAAATCCATCCCCATAAACTCCTCTGTAGCTATGATTTCCATATCCATCATTGCATTTGAACTAACCCCACTGGAAATCCTCGTTGAATGCATCGATAGATCTCGAGATAAGACATGGAAAGTATCTCTTGATCGTCCTGCTAAAGGATACTTGAATATACGCCCGCTTACCCGATCATCCATCCTGACTGAATTTTCTCGCTCGGAGAGAGATTCTACAATGTTAGTCTTGGTGTAACGGTATGTTAGATGACCGTCCATATCATAAGGCTGTGATATGCGAGGCTGTATAGGGTGCTCAAAGGAAAGAGGATAAAAGGCCTTTCCTGTGTGTCTACAAATGCTAGAAATGAAACCCACAATCTTATTGCGCTGCTTAAGCGAAAAAGCTGTAGAGATGTAGAGACTGACTCGAAAATCACAAGCAGGGGTAGGGGTCTATATTGGCGGTTGCTACTCTTGTTTAATGGACCAGATTTGAATAGCCCATTTTAGAATCTGACTTTTTTAGGCAGTTTGTTCTGATGTTCTACACAAGTTCTTTTAGTCTTTTAGTAAGAATTACCTATGATTTAATATTAGTCAATATTGGCGATAGCTACTCTTCTTTAATATTAGTCTATATTAGCGATTGCTACTCTTTTATAATGGACCAGATTTGAATAGCACATTCTAGAATCTGACTTGTTTAGGCAGTTTGTTCTGATGTTCTACACAAGTTCTATGATTTAAGATGAATCAACCAAACAAATCAAATTTTAAGATACATTGTTTAAGCGCAACAATTATTGTCATAGATTGAATTATTGGTATTGCAGCTGGACACACCATAGGATTATCCCGGTGCACAAGTTTCAAGCAAAGGCTATACAGCTTTATAGGAAATGGACAGGCGGATCCCACTGTAGACCAGTCGTACTTAAGCAGCTGAGGACTTCATGTCCCCAGCTGGGTACCGACGACAACCAACCTCCTCATTGCATATTTATGATGTAGTGATTCAATAGCATTCGCTTGTCAACTGCCATCATTTGATATGAATAAACGGTATTGAAACAACATTGAGCTACTCATGGTGAGGAGCTTTGCCCCAATCACATAACTAAAGATAGGGTTATCAACGTGGCGGTTAACCATAAGGAAATCCTACATGCGGGGTAGGAGTTTTATATGAAGCATAAAGAATTAATAATTCTGAGCATAAGAGAAACAAAAGTTGACCAAAGGATGATAAATTTCATCCACACGAATATCAGAGATATGAAGTTCTGATCTAAATTATATCTGAGACATTAACAAATTAACAATAGAATTAGCAAAGAGTTGTATGCGTCCTTTAGCATAACTTTAGCTCTAATCATAGGGGTACTATTAGAGGTATGCGTCCTTTAGCATACCTTTAGCTCTTCTTGGGTATCATGTACCCTGCTACTTCGCATGTGTTTTCAGCTTTGTGTGGGAGCAGTAGCGGAATTGGTGGATGCAAACGGAATGCTCCTTTCACTACTGCATGAAGGTAAGATAGCTAATCTATGTCACTTTCCTCCACTTTTCTATTAAGGCCAACTATGTCTTCCAATTCTTTTTGGACTCTTTTCATTATGTGTGGATTTCAGATGACTTCCGCCATTGCCCATTCTATTGGTAGTGGAGTCACTACCAGCGATGAACAATTCCTGCAACCTCATAAATGCCATTTATTCAAATAAATTCTAAAGTTGTCTACAAAATATTTGATTGACCTACTTTGTACCTTTTTCCTTTTTCTTCTGCATGCCAATCAAAATATCAAAGAGGTACTATTACAATTTCTAAGTCAGATTCTAGAATGTGCTATTCAAATCTGGTCCATTAAACAAGAGTAGCAATCGTCAATGTAGACTAATATTAAAAGCTAGGGTTTGTGCATCAAATTTGTGCGTCCCGCTCAAATCGAGAACACGCAGTCCTCTCATGGCGGTAAACAAATTTGCTGGTATGCTTGTAATGCCCTCCTTCTGATACAATGAGAATGTGCGGAGACAAATAGGATGACTCTCTGAGATGTCGTTGTCATTTATATCTTTCTTGGCCAGTAAAATCCGACACCAGACTGCGCTTGCATCTTTGGAAGTTTCCTCAACAGAAAAAACACATTTATTTTCTCTTGATACCTGTATCGCCAAGTCAATCAACAAATCATCCATTTTACAATATTTGGTTAGATATCTGTCCTCCCATAGTTCAATCAGACATAGATCGGCAAGCTGATACAAGCAGTCCCATGCTGGAAAAAACCCTTCCCCTATCCACAAATTTATAAGATACTCACAATCTATCTCCCTAACCTCAGAAAAGAAAGAAAGATAAGCAAAGAAAGGTTTGAGAAGTGCAGTCAAGGAATCATAATTCAATGTGAGAATGGCCATGATCGGATCAAAATTAGCAGCAGCAACCTCTTTAAGCTGATCGAGCTTGGACTCCCAATCACTTGGCATTCTGATCTTTGCATTACGGATTGCTTTAGTTTGCAAGTTTTTAAAGCATTTTAATAAACGCTTATTGTACATAGTCCGCAGTTATGGATTTCTATAAGACCTCATTTCGTTGAGGCATTCTGTCAAACAGCTCACCGGCCTTGACTACGCTTCCCCATTTGGCATACATGTCTATGTTTGAAACTGCAACATTTGATAAAATTCTTTTATGCTTTGTAAAGACAGAAGTGATTGTTGAAGAACTGTAGCCAAGGAAAGTGTTTTTCTTTTAATTTGGATTTTATAATAAAACGATCATTTTGTCAATCTGACGAAGCCTATTTAGTGCACACAAACTTCCAAGAGATTGAAATCAGATGGAGAGATGCTATGTCAGAAATACATTAAAATCAGAAACCACAACAAAACAAACATAAATATTTTTGAACGCTGTTGATGCTCATATGTTCAGGTGCTCCTGCACAAATTGCCTATATTTCTTTCTTATTGGCATGAATCATAGTTTGAAAATTCGGACATGAACTAAATTTGGCAGCCCAAAATTTGAACTCAAATTCAGAACTTGCAATGGACTTGGTGCAAAATTTGGCAGACACTCAAAAGAAAAAAAAAACTCATAATTGTACCAAAACAATTAATGCATTTCACGAACATAAAAGTCGAATTTGGCTATCAATTTATCATAATTAAAATTTCTCTACCTATAAGACCATTTGAACCTGGTTCAGATTCTAGTTTCAATGAGCCTAGGATCGAGGTCATTGTTATTTGGATCTGTGGGATTTTGACCACTTTTTTTTCCTTATTTTAATTTAACTAGAAAGAGCAAAAAACACAAAAATGTTGAAGTCATCTTATAAGAAACCCTTGCATCTCCCTAATAGAAATAAGGTTTTCAATAAACTTTCGAATAGGCTTCATGATCTTCTACACCTCCTGCTACAACCAAATGAACATTTTTTCTTTCGTTATTCTGAACATCCCTATCATCCATCCTTTGTTTTCAACATTTCCTCTTCTGATGTGAAATGTCTTTGAATTTTTACATTCACTTATATTAATATTTAAATTTTAACATTTATTTTGTATATGTTTAAAACGTGTGAAACATACTAACTATATGTGAAATGTGTTTTAACTTTGATAATCACTTTATTTACTTTCATAAACCATATGTAAGATGTGTTTTAACTTTCATAATCAATTTATTTTCTTTTATAAGTCTTATGGGAAATGTGTGTAAAATTAAATTTTTATGTTTTACTTTATATTAAGGATGTATTCATTTTAAAATCCAACTATCTTGTATGTTTGAATTTTGGCATTCACATTTTTTTAATATATGGACATGTTTTAAGTATTTTACTTTTCACATTAAGCATGCTTTCATTTTTCTGTATTTTTGTATATTTAACCTTTAACATTTACTTTCTATATGTGTAATATGAACAAACATCACATGAAAAATGTTTTAGCTTTGACAATCATTTTAGTCTACTTTGACATGTACGTATATTTGAACTTTCACTTTGTGTGCATTTGTAGTACATGTTTATATTTGATATGTTTGGATAAACTTAATCTATGTTTAAATAAATTTGCTTGAACTTATTTCATATGTGGCTCAACTATGGCATGAGTTCATATTTTTGTGTGATATATGTTGTAACTTTGAAGCTGATTTTATATGAGTTTTGTTCTTATATTTGAAAGTTAATTTTTTTATTCACTTTGTGTATTTTTGAGCTATCACATGATCACCTTGTATGGTGTACATTTTAAATTTGTGATGTTAGCAAAGTCCATGTGTTTTGTATTTTCCATTTTAAAGGTAATTTTGTGCAGTGTTTTTATTTCAACTAACTTTGGAATTCACTTTGTGTGATGTCTTTGAATTAACTTTGAATTTCACATTATGTGAAAATTAATATTCACATTTACTTTATGTGGTGTTTGTTTGAACAAACTCTAACATTCATCTTGTCTATGTTTAAAAGTTAACTTTATGTGGTATTTATTTTACAACTAAGCTTTACATTTAGTTTGTGATATGTCTATGTTGAAGTAAATTTGACATTCCATCGAGGTCTCTTTGGATGGATACATAAATGCTATTTGTAATTTAGCACATTTTATAACCTTTGCATATACTTTATGTGGGTGTATATATTTTGATAATTTTTGAACTAGTGTTTATTTTTGTGTTGTGCTTGTGTGAAGCATGTTTGGAACTGTGTGTGGGAACGTTGTTTGATATTCAATTGATGTATATATGTATTTTTTTTAACATATACATGTTTGTTTAGATCTATGTGGAGTGTATGTGTTATTTAAATTGAAATAATTTTATATTCAATGTAGTATTTGTGTGCACATTATTTTGTTTTTAAAATAATATACTATTCAGATTTTTCATTTTTTTCATTTAAGTTTATAGTGTACCTGTTTAAATTTATGTGGAGTGCATTTTTTAATTTGAAAATACTTTATGTTCAATGTGTACATGTGTTAATGGGCATAGTTTTTTATTTTTAAAATTTATTATTCACATTATGCATTCAAATATATTTTTTCATTTCAATTATTATGTGTTCTCATATGCATACATTTTTTTTAAAAACAATTTAAGATTCTATGTGTAAATCGATATAGATATGTATAAATATTTATAAATGTATATAACTATTTATAAAAGTGTGTAAATGTATATGAGTGTTTATAAATGATTATAAATGTGCATAAATAAATATGTATAGATGTGTATAAATATGAATAAATGTATATAAATATATAAGAATATGTATAAATATTTATAAATGTGCGTAAATGTATATAAATGTTTATAAATATTTATAAATATGTATATTTACATCGAGAGGTGTTCGTATACAATGAGGAGCACAAATGGGAATACCAAAACGTGAATATGTTAAAAAAGATGTTTGTCAATAAAAACTATTAGATTAAATAAATTAATTACAAAATATTTATATTTAGGTGAAATAATAGTTGGCCAAAATAATAGGGCCGCAAAAAATAGGCCGCCACATGGATGAAGAATAAGTTAAAAAATTAAAAAATTAGAGTGTTTTATGTTTTTTTTTAAAATTTGGAGAGACAAAGGAATAAGAAAAAGACACCTTTTGGGAATATGAAAACACTCTGAGATTATAAAATATTTTTTATTTAATAATTTGTTTTTTTAATATAGTTTTAGTTTTAGATTTGGAATTAGAATCAGATTTAGATTTAGATTTAGTTAGATTTATATGTATATTTCTCTTATATTTAGATTTTGATCATTAATTCATTTAATATTTAGTTTTATTATTTTGATTTATATTTAATTTTAAATATGGAGGGCAATGCCGCCATATTGGCTTAGATTTAGATTATTTAGATTACTCATTTAGAATGGTTTAAAATGGTGAAAAAAATTTCTTCTTGAGAAATGTCGTCATATTGTTTTAGATTTATATTATTTAGATTTTTCATTTGCAATAGTTTAAAATGGTGAAAAATCTTTCTTCTTCCTTATTAAAAATTTGAAAATCTTTAAGATTTAGTTTTAATACTTTATTTTATATAATTTTTATATTTAACATTTAATTTCTATAACAAAAACTATTAAATTAGACAAATAAGTTACAAAATTATAAATTTAAATAAATCATAAATTCTAATGCCAAGACAGTAAATAATAGCTAGCTGAAATAATAGAAAGCCAAATGGCAAGACCGAAATAATATGACCCAAAAAAATAGTGGCGCCACATAGATGAAGAATAAGTTAAAAATTTTAAAAAGTTGGAGTGTTTTATTTATTTTTTGTATAATTTGGAGAGACAAAGGAATTAGAAAAGGCACCTTTTCAGGAACATGAAGAGACTCTCTCTGATTATAAAAGAGTGTCTCCTCATTTCATTTGTAGGAAGCCCATTTTAAGAGAAAAAACCAACCAAATATCAAGGTGATATTTCTATTTTATATTTAATAATTTATTTTTTTATGTAGTTTTAGTTTTAGTTTTGGTTTGAGTTAGATTTAGATTTATATTTATCTTAGATTTAGATTTTGATCATTATTTCATTTAAAATTTAGTTTTAACATTTAGATTTAAATTACCCGATGGAAAATTTGAAATGAGCGGAAGCGGGAAGAGCGGGATGAGGGTTTTTGGGCTTGCAGATGCTCTAGTCACCTTCGGCGACGCTGAGGATGAGCCTCTTAATGAACGGAGCTGCCTTGTGGATGTTCTCGATCCACAAGATGAATTTGCTGGCGGGAGTTTGGGGGTAGGGTGCAGAGCGGGGATCAACGGCAAGGCGCCCCCCCACTTTTTCTTTGATGTGGATGTGGGTTTTAACATTGGTGGTAATGACCCTAATGCAGCTTGGCTGATGCATTTGCATGTTAGTTTGGTGTGCGCGGGAGGGAGTAGAGTGACAAGAGGGAGTAGAGTGGTGGTCCCCTCTGGTATCCTTGAGGAGAAGGGCTACTCCGTCTTTGTTGATGGCAGCCCTCTTGGGGTGTTGCAAATACACCTTTCTCATGTAGACTGCTGCTTGCCCTCTGTTGTTTGCAGCGGCTACCCTTATGGGTTTTCATTGTATTTTTTGGTGGGTGGATGCTGCTATAGGGGCCCTCACCTATTCGAGGAGATCGGGGGTGCTACTAGCCCTCTTAGGGTGTTCAATATTTGTATTTCCTACACATTTTTGTGGGTTTTACAGATTGGAAAGATTTTGGTTTAGAAGCAGGGGATTTCTCTTCAGGGCTTGATTGTGAAGCCTACCTGCGGAGGATCTTCTAGGTTACTGGTTCCTTTTGGGGGCCTAGTGTTTTATGTGGTGGCTCTTTTCCTGCTGAGTGGTGGGGTGTGGGTTTTTGGTGGGCTTTAGCTATGGCAGTGGAAGACTCCTGACCTGATGCTTCTAAGGGCTTTGGTCCTGCTTATTGTGGCTGTGGTTGATGACCATTTTGCTATCCAGGGTTCTGGCCAGTCTTTTCTTGGCAACCACAACATGTATGGGGAAGATCACTATATTATGTTGTTCTCTCCCTCCCATGGATTTACCCTCAGACCTCTTTTGAGCCGGTTTGAGAAGATTTTTGTTTACACAGGCTTTTGCTTGCCTGCCTTGCCCCTTTGCTTTTAATGGATGTGATGTTAGTCTTTTGTTTCCACTTTGTTGTGGACCTTCCCCCTTTGGGTGGAAGAAGTAGGGTTTCCTTTTTTTCTGGTGGCCAGGGGATGACTAATAGTTTTCAAGGGCTCCCTTTAGTTTGGTGTTTTTGGTTGAAGTAGGTTGCTTGCATGGAGGTTGGGCTCTACCCTGTCATTGAGCATCTTGGTTCTTTCTTTGGGCATTGAGCTTCGTACACTTAGTTGTCTTCCTTCTTCACAATTCCTATGGAGGTGGATCAACTTCCTATTGAGGTGGAGAGTTCATTCGTGATTCTGGAGGCGGCTGATTCTCCTATCGAGGTGGAGAGCATTGGGGCTTTTTGCTTTGTTCCTATTGAGGCAGAACACTTTGCTTTAGAGGTGCATTGGGAGACTGCTAGTAGTGCTATGTTCGACTGTCAGGGATTTGGTGGGACTCAAGGTGTTGGCAACGTGCAGCCTAAGGTGTTGTCTAGGTGCACTGTGTTTTGTACTTGGCTTCTTTTGGCCTAGAGTATCTCTTTCTCTACTCAACTTTTGGCTGACTATGTACTAACTATGGCTTTCTACTGGTTCCTTGACTTTCCTCCTTAACTGCACTTTGGCTGTAGTTGTTTTTGCAGTTTCATTTGTTCCTGTTAATGTGCTGTTAACATGTTCATTGTGACTCTACTTTGTTGTACCACGGGCCAGCACCCTCTTGCTACTTTTTCAATAAAAAACATTTAGATTTAAATTTAAATGTGGAGGGAAATGTTTCCATATTGGTTTAGATTTATATTATTTAGATTATTCATTTAGAATGGTTTAAAATAGTGAAAAGACTTTCTTCTTCCTTACTTAAAATTGAAAAATCTTTAAGATTTAGTTTTAATATTTTAAGATTTAGATTTAGTTTTAGTTTTAGAGTTAGAGTTAGATTTATCTTTCTCTTAGATTTAGATTTCGATCATTATTTCATTTAATATTTAGATTTAAATTTAAATATGGAGGTCAATGTCACCATATTACTTTAGATTTAGAATATTTAGATTATTCATTTGCAATGGTTTAAAATGGTGAAAAATCTTTCTTCTTCCTTATTTAAAATTGGAAAATCTTTAAGATTTAGTTTTAATACTTTATTTTATATAGTTTTTATATTTTAACAATTTCTACTATTATATTTAGTTTTGAATATTTGATGAAAAATATGGAGGGCTATGTTGTCATATTATATAATTTATTAAATTTGATAATCAGTTTCAAAATCCTATATATATTTTATGCAGAGAGTATTTATGATTTAATCTATAATTCATTTATCTGGATCACCGAGAGAAGAAGGGGTTGCATGCTTGTATTTAGAAAATGCAAGGAGGATGCTAACAAAGGTTGTTGAGTAAGGCTTTGTGCTTTCTTGCATTAGATATGATTGAATTATATATGTTGTCATAAAGATTATGAAAAAAGATGAGAAAGTCCAAGATTTAAGGGACCATATTAGAAAAATATTATTTCTATCTATTTGTTGTCTTCACATTCAATTATAAATTTTATGATGTTTCTATTATTTAATTAACTAAGATAATATGATTAGCATAGAAAGGGGAAAATATATCTCTATCATTGTCCAAACAATAAATTTTCTAGATAAATACTTCAAATTTAAATAAGTGATAATTTTTTGAATTAATGACCTATAAGGAAGAAAGAAAAAATGACCAAAAGATCTCTTGAAATATTACCCTAAACCAAATTCACACTTTACTCCTTGAACACTAAACCGAATTAAACACTAACCTTTGAAAAAATTGCAATCCTAACCCTAATCTTAATTAAATTTTATTTCAAATTAAATTTTATACCTAAAATCTTAGTTGAGGAGAAACCTATTGAATAAATAAAAATAACAAACCTTGAAAAACTACATTGAAGCCTAACCTTAATTCTATATCATATTACACATTAAAACCCAAGATGAACCTAACCCTATCTAAGACTAAAAAAATATGGGTACTTGATAAATTAAACCCTAAACTTAACCCTAACAATTATACTAAACCAAATTGAACTATAACCCTAATTTTAAACCTAGCTAAATCCTAACTTATATAAAATCCAAATAAAATGACCCTTGAAATCTAACACTCAACTTAACCCTAATCCTTATACATTCAAATTATAACCATAAATCTAGCTCTAATTGAACTCTAATTCTAACCCTAAATATAATCATACCTTATCCATAATCAAACCCTTACTATAATCAATACCTAAGTATAGTTAACTTTAACCCTAACTATAACTCAAATATTTCCCTCTAATTGAATGCTAACCCTAACCTAACCTTAACTCTAACCCTCATTGTGCTTCAACCATAACACTAATTGAACTATAACTATATCCCTAATTGAACCCTAACCATAATTTTATCTTGATTATAACTATAGTCTTAACCCCAACTCTAATATCGACCCTAACCAAATCCTAATATGAATCATAATAATAGCCTAATCTAAATCCTAACCAAAGTGTAATCAGAACCTTAACCTTAGTCCTAACCTTAACCATGATATAAACCCCAACCCTAATCCCAATCCTAACTCTAAGCCTAAACCTAATCCTAAACCTAATCATAATCCTAACCCTAATCCTAAAACTAACCCTAAAACCTCTCCCTAAGTATAATCTTAACTATAATCCTAAATGCTAAACCCCAATCCTAATCCCAACCCTAACAAATAGTTAACCCTAACTATAAAACCTTAACCCTAACAAAACCCTAACCCTAACCTTAACCATAATACCCTAACCTTAATCCTAACCATACCATAGATCATAAAAGCTAAACCCTGATCCTAAACTTAAATGCTAAACCCTAATTCTTAATCTTAAACCCTAAATCCTAAATCTTAAGCTAAACCATAAACCTAAATGGTGAACCCTCAACATAAATGCTAAACCCTAGACCTAAATGCTAACCCCTAAATACTAAATTGCAATTATAACATGAACCCTAAATATAACCATAATTCTAACCATTGCATGCATATAAACATTTATCCTAACCCTAACCCTAATACTAGCCAAGATGTAAACCATAACCCTAATGATAATCCTAATCCTAAACCCTAAATCATAATCCTAATCATAACCACAACCCTAAGCATAATAATAACTATTATCTAAACCGTCACTTTAACCATAATCCTAAACCTAATGCTGGACCTAAATGCTAAACCCTAATCCTAACATGAACCCTCAAAAATAACCATAACCTGAATCCTACCATGAACTTAAACCTTTATCCTATTCCTAACCCTAATACTAACCATAATGATAATCATAATCCTAAGCCCTTATCTCAACCATAATCAAAATTCCAACCCTAACAATAATACTAACCATGATGTAAACCCTAATGTTGATGATAATCCTTATCCTAATCCTTAATCCCAACCCTAATCAAAACACCAACCATAACCATAATGGGTATGTGCAGGATCATGGTATGCCAAAAAGTGGTAATGTGAAAAAGAAGTCCTAATTGATAGACTCTTTGAAAAACAAATATAACTTTCAAACAATATAACATTTTTGAAATTTGAAATATACATCACATTCTATGCTTCACCTAATACAATAATAATAAACAATAATTCCAATTTGATGAAGTTTAGACCAAGTTAAGGTGGTCAGACACAAGAGTTTTCATATTCAATAAAATTTGTAGCAAAAAAATCATAATTAATTATTTACGTAGAAAAAAATATTAAAAAATATACATCACATCCGGACGTGATTTTACTACTTTTATCTAGACTCTTATAAAAAAATATTATCATTTGATTTTGTTTAATGTGGTCTGGCATACACCTACTTGTTATCTTTGTAGTCTTGATTGATAGACTTATTGAAAAATAGCTATAACTTTCAAACCGTATAACATTTTTTAAATTAAAAATATGTGTCACATTCTATGCTTGTCCTACTACAAGAAAAATATTAAAAAAAATCAATTTGATAAAGTTTAGACTAAGTTAACGTGGTCAGACACGAGAGTTTTTGTATTCTAGAAAAGTTGTAGAAGAAAAATCATAATTAATTATTTACTTGGAAAAAATTACAAAAAAATATGTGTCACATCTGGACATGAGTCTACTAATTATATCTAGAATCTTGTAAAAAAAAATTATCATTTGATTGTGTTTAAGGTGGTCAAACATACACCTACTTCTTTTTTTCTAAAATTTTTGTACTACTACATTGAAATTCAAAATTTTTAACATATAGAATAATTGTTTTTAAAAAAAATCCTAGTATCTTAGAAACTAAATTCAATTTTCTACAAATTGTCTTCTTACATATTTTTGATATAATATATTTATAACTTGTTCAAATTCTTATGTCAACTTACCTAAACCTGATTTTTTGAATTTTTATTGCCACTTAAGGGCTCAGTATGGCATACCATGATCTAGTAGTCCTTGACCCTATACCCAAATCTTTGAATATAGGAGTTAATGAAAGGTTGAAAGCTAGGGACAGAGCTAAGAGGACAATCTTTGAGCCAGCAATCATCCCAGAACATGATTCTTTGGCCATTACCAAGATACCATTTGGCCCTTTTAAAGGTCGTCTCCTTAGCATTCTAGATACAATTCCAAATAGAGGAGCCCTGCACTTTTAGTTCTATTTTCCAAAACTTAGAGATGTGGGAAAAACAAAAGAGATACTTTTTATGGATAATTTCATTCCATTCCCTTTTTTCCCAAAAATTCTCCAAGTTCATTTGGCCATGAGTGCCATATTGGTCACTCTTAGAGGTCGAATACCCAGCGCCCCCCACCCCCCCCACCCCCCCCAGCACTTTTTAGGAGTACAAACCTTGTCCCATGCCACCAGATCCAATCTCTTTTTTTATTCCACTCCAGTCCACAGAAATTTTATCTGAATTCCTTCAATAATGTCTGCATGTTTACTAGGAATTTTGAAAAGAATAAGGGTGTAAATGGGGAGGCTCTGTAGGGAGGTCTTCAAAAGCTGAAGTTTACCCACTTGACTAATCAAAGAACCTTTCCAACCAAAAAGCTTCCTCTTAAATCTATTTGCTAAACCAGCCCAAAAAAAATTAGGAGGTTTAAGACCTAGAGGAAGGCCAAGATAGGTAGCAGGAAAGATATCAATTCTGCACCTAATGATTCTAGCAATTTTGTTCTGCCTGTCTATAGGAGTATTGATAAAAAATAATGAGCTCTTATCCCAGTTGACAGTTTGACCAAAGCCTAAGGAATAAATGGAAAGAGCCTATTTGATGACCCTAGCCTCATGGATAGAAGAAAACCCCATGATGATAGTGTCATCCACAAATTGTTCATGAGATCAAGGTCTAGACATTGAAGAGGGGGAGATACCTTTGAAAGAACCAATGGAGACTAAATGCTGGATATAACGCCCCAGACATTTAGCCATGATAGAAAATAGGATAGGAGATAGAGGATCTCCTTGCTGAAGCCCCCTAGAAGGTTTGAAAAATCTGGAGAGGGATCCATTAACCATAATAGCAGGAGTAGAAGTACTCATGAGATGGAAAATCAACTTGAGGAAATTGTCACCGAAACCAAAGGATCTCAACACCTTGATTAGAAAGTCCCACTCCACTTGATCATAAGCCTTCGAAACATCAAGTTTCAAAAGAAAGCCAGAGTTAAGAGAAATCTGAGTGGAGTGAATAACCTCATGAACCTTCATAATTGAATCAAGGATCTACCAGCCTAGAAAAAACCCTCTTTGCTAAGGAGAAATGATCTGAGGAAGAATAGCTAGCAATCTAGACGTTATAACTTTAGATAAAATCTTGTACATAGAATTACACAAAATAAGCAGTCTAAAGGAATCCACTGAATCAGCACCAAACTTCTTAGGAATCAGAGCTATAAAGGTAGCATTAATCTCTTTCAATAAGGATCTTGTTGCAAAGAAATCATTAACTGCGTTGCAAATGTCCTTATCAATAATATGCCAGAATTTATGAAAGAAGAACATAGGGAACCCATCTAGACCTGAAGATTTATCTCCTTTAAAAGAAAAGACAATAGACTTGACTTCTTCCAAGGAATGGAATCAAGAATGGGAGGAATGGAGGAATGGAATCAAGAAGAGTATTTTGATTCTCCAAGTGAAGATTTAGATCTTTACATAAAAGAGAGGAGAAGAAATCAATCATAGCCTCAGAGATATCCTTATCATTACTAACCTCCCCAACCTCCACTTTAAGTTTGGAAATCCTATTAGAGGCTCTATGTTTAGAGGCAGACATATGAAAGAATCTGGTATTCTTGTCTCCCGCTTTAGGCCAAATCGATTATTGACAAAGTCCATAAACTCCACTCTACCATCAAGTTGTCTATGATTATCCACTCCACCAAACTTCTCATTTTCTTTCAAAGGACAATTGAAGTCACCAATAATCAACAAGGGAAGGTCCTAGAATGATAATCTATGGTTTTCAACCCTTTTCCAAAACTAGGACCTTCCTGCTTTAGAGTTGGGGGCATAGATAGTAGTAGCAACCCTGTCAAAATCCAACTTATCATGAACAAAGTTAACGCTTAAGTGATTCAGATTCTCCATTATCACTATCCCCCTAACATGATTTTGATTTGAAAAAACAATAACCCCTCTCGAAGCCCCTTCAGAGCTAGTGCCCACCACACCACCATTTTTAAATATTCTAATTTTTTCAACCTTATCTTTCGCCATCTTAGCTTCTTGAACAAAAATAATATCCGGTTTGTGGTCTTTTACTAGATTCTTGAGGATGTCTTGCTTATGAGGGGCATTCAACCCTCTTATGCTCCATGGGATGAACTTTATTTCTTGACTGGAGTATAGACTCCCTAGATAGTAAGCTGCTTACCATATGTAATGTCCTTCTTACTTTCTCTTTCTTTGATCTCTTTGTTGGTACTTCTACCTTGGGTTTTTTTTTTTTTTTTTCTGAGATCCAACATCCACTTTAAGACCCTTAGTTCCCTAGTCTGCTTTACTTCTTGTTGTGACACCCTTGGATCCAGGGGTGATTAGTTTGTTCTCCTTCTTTTTTGGTTTCTTCCTCTTTTCAACAGTACAGGGTTCCTTATTTCAATTTGCTGAGGATCTTCACTAGAAACAAGATCATCATCACTACTACCTAATAGGGTGTCAGGAGTAGAAGAAGAGTCATCTTCATCAGATTTTAGTTCCTCAACAAGAACTCTATCTTTCGGGGATCCACTATGAGAGTCATTAGTAGTATCTCCCAAAATAGGGACAAACACCACGATAGGAACATAATCATCACCAGGATTTCTAGTGCTAGTAACTAAGAAGGGACTGACAAGAGATTCTGAAATATGAGAGACTGAACCAATATGGTTACCCGCACTAGGGGCAAAATCCATGTAGGAGGTAGCCAAAGAGTTCTATTTATCTTTTTTTATTAGTATATTTTATTGTATTTCTTACTTTGACTTTTGCAGGTTATCTAAGGAATAGACATAAGTTTTTTTCCATATTCTCAATATTTTCTATTTCGGTTGGATATAGAACTACAACACGCCACACAAATTTCCACATGTCAAACTAGTATCCTTGGTTGGGACACTCGAATTTGGATCGAAGACTCTCTATCATCTGGTCTTTCAATTGCTAAAACTAAAATACTATTTTCTTCATCTATAATAGGATATTTAAATACTAGTTTATCTAGTTTGGAGGTATCTAAATGCGTATTGTGAAATTATCTGTCAAGGGAACATAGTTTCCTTTAGATAGGGTCAAATTTACAACATTACACACCTTCCATATAAAATACAACTTTTATGATCTCTAATATGAATGTTGTATGATCTCTAATATGAAAGGATAAAATAAAGCAGGATTCTATAAATTTGAGAGTGAGCATTAAATTTGATTTACCATTCTTTAATAATTTTTGAAAAATAACTAGAAAAATCTATATGTCTATTTGAAACATTTTTATGTAGTTGAATTTAATTATATTTATATATTTAATTTGATTCAAATATTTTTTCATTTTGCTATTCAAATGTTGGAAGATACATTCTATAGTCAGGATGTGTTGATAATGTTGTATTTATACACATGCATGTTTTGATCATGATAAGATACTTATTAAGCCACAGGAGAAGGGACATAATATCTCTACTCTAGTTGTTGGATTGTGCTAATCTATCAAACAATTGGAGGAACTATCCTACCAAGAAAATGTCAAGATTTGTGGGCTGCACATGGTAGAACCAACACTATATATTCCTTTCCTCTTTCTATTATGGAGATAGGGAAATGAAGATAAGGTGCAACTTGTATATAAAAGGGATTCCATTTTATGGGCTGATTTACCTTTTTTATAAGAGATATAGGTCTACGGTCAATAAGAACCATAATATAATGAAAAAAATGTACAGAAGATAAATACAATGAGGGTGCCTTTACCTTTTTTTATGTATAGGTAGATGACAAATGAAATTCACTAGTAAAAGTTTTATAGAATTATTAGCAATGAGAGGTTGACCCAAATATGAGTAATTTTTTTAATCTACCATGGAAATAAATATAGGGATAGGATAAGATTTTAATGACGGGGTGACCAAAGAGAAAGAAACCCTAGGGGAGGGAGAAAGTGTTGAAGAAGAGGACCCTGGATGACATCTTAAAATTTGATATCATTTGACTAATAGGTCATCTTATTATTGTTACAAGGGTCCTAAAGTTGAATTAGATTCTTTTCAATAGTTGATGTTGATTGACACTACACTATTTATTAGATTCTTTTATTAACTATTATTATGCAACCTAGGTTTCCTTTTAGGTTTTTTATCTCCTTTTATAAGGATTGATCTCTCTTGTAAATAAAAGAACATTCATTTTTAATTGATTGCAACTTTTGTTTTTGCACACCAAGAATGTCTCCTCTTTGATGGATCCTTGCATTCAGGCCTCCATAGGTTTTGCATCTCTCTTTCTGTGCAAGGTGTTCTCATGCAGGTGTCCTTGGGAGTTGTGGACTATTTTCTCATAAACTCCAACATGGTATTAGAGCTTTAGATCTTCATGCCCCTTTCTTCTTCTTGAGAGATTCAACATTGTTCATTAGATCTATAATTTTTATAGAATTTTTTGTCAGATCTGGGGATACCTCTTTTCCTGGTTACTTTAGGCTCAAACAGACCTCACCGTTGAGCTCAAAGTGCCCAAGAATCCCTATTTCCATGTAAAATTTGTCCAATTTAGAAAATTTTAGAATTTGAGGAAATTTTTGTAGTACCAAGGTCATATGACCCTAGAACACACTTTGAGGCATGAGTTATACTTTTTTTTTTGTCTTGGGAAGCACACTGAGTGCAACCTGGGTGCCCCTCGATGTCCACCTTGTGATCACCATGGAGCAGCACTGCGGTTACCGCCTTGGTTAACATTGGTGGGCCGTGGTGATGCCACAATCACCACCAATGTTACCACCAAGTGGGCCACAATAACCACTGCTATAACCACTGACAACAACCCCCATGGTGTCCAATGGTAGCTATAGATTTATAGCCCCGTTCGCCAAGAGCAGGGTCATGTGCTGATTAGGAGACAATTTCTCTACCCCAAGCCACTAGTCGCCTGGTCATGTGGTGACCAGGGGCCCAATTTTTTGGCCCCTAGGCGCTGGTAGTTTTTTGTGGTGATAGCCATATGGGTAAAAGCACAATAAGTTGTCACCCTTTTACAAAGGAAAGGGGTAACAAAATCAAAGTTCAACTTCAATAGTATAAAAATGACATTTATGTTTGGAATTTGAAGATGATGTAAACTAATTAAATGTGATAAAATGGATGAAGGTTATGACTAATATTTTTAATAATTTTTTTGAATAAGAATTGATATATTTTTTAAATTTTTAAAGATGACTTTTCAGTTTCTTATAAATGCTGAAAATTAGTTGTGTGATTCCCACCAAAAAATATATGTAAATAAATATTTTTTTTCCTAATTTCAAAATATGTCATAGATGACATATATAGCTAGTGCAAGAAGAAATAAAAATTGGTTTGTGACCTATTTTTTCTCTTTTATAACAATTCAAATTCTGACTCACTGAAATCAACAGTTTTCATCTCGCAACATATTTTTCATAACAAATCTATCACAATCAAAAAAAGAAATATATTTTCTTGAAGAGGACTCTCTCCTCTAGTGCACCATATGTTTTCAAATTTATTTAATATAATTTACTATTTTTTTCTTTCTCTGAATCAAAATATCCTTGACTGTTAAAATACCTACCTGTAAATTTTTTTAATTACAATAACTATGTCTAATTAAAACACTATAAAATTTGTATTAGGATATTCTTGACTCTGATCTCTACAAAATGTTATTTTTTTATTTTTAAAAAAATATCATTAAAAAGATTAGGAGTTATTGAAATGCCACTTTTATGAAATAATTTTATTTTTATGGTAATTGGACCCAAAGTGGTATAAAAGATGCATTTAATAGACATTTTCAATTGGAGGACACTCATGTAGATTGTGTCATTTGAGGGCACTCATGCAGATTATAGTCTTATCTACCTAGTCATGTTCTATTATAGTTGAGGTTCTTCATATTAGAAATTACCTTTTGACAGAGTTTGGAGCTTCTTTCTTTAGTGATGTTCTACATACATTCATTATTTGTTCCTATTTTATGGAACATTCCCTAGTTTTGGAGGCTTCTTCAATCCTTCACTAGTCTTCATCTCTTTTTGGAGTAGAGTTTCTCTCATGTGGTTTTCTCTATTTCTCTTCTTTATAGACACTCTCTTTTATACTTGGGTACCTGATCAGGCATTTTTTGATGGGACCCATTTTCTTTCAATAGTAGTTCTAGGTTTTTAGCTACTCCCTAAGTTTATCTTAAGCGAGGTGTTAGAATAATAAGTTGTTTTTTCTTATTAATTAAATCATAATTATTTAATTATTAAGTTACTTATTATCTCTCTCTTTACTTAATCTAAAATTTAGGCATATAATGATTAATTATTTTATTAATTATTATTATGCAACCTAGGTTTTCTTATAGGGTTTTGATCTCCTTCTATAAGGATTGATCTCTCTTGTAAACAAAAGAACATTCATTTTTAATTGATTAAAAAAATTGTTTTTGCACATCAAGAATGTCTCCTCTTTCATGGATACTTTCTCGGGCCTCCATTGCTTTTGTTTCTCTCTTTCTGTGACAGGTGTTTGCATGGATGTGTTCTTGGGAGTTGTGGGTTTTTTTCTCATCAACTCTAACAGGTTAGGCCATTTATACATGGAAACAAAAATCAACACATGTCAATGAGTAGAAAGTGTCTATCTATACTTTCCCTATTCCTTGGACCATTTTGATACATTTTCTTAATTGAGTAATAGTTCATAAAATTTAGAAGGAAAAAGTGAACAAACCTATTTCATTATACCATTATGAAAATAGATATAAGAGTTATCACTAAATGGTTGGTGAATGATCCACACTATCAACCTTTATTAGGAAGGCTTGGAAATCACTTACTTCTAAATTAGGAATCTCCTTCCAATTAAAGTGCTAAGTTATTTACATGATCTAAATTATATCAAAATGAAAAGAGACATGACCGTAAGGAGGGTATAGGTAGAAGACTTTATTTTATATAAGAAATAGTCTTAGAATCCTTGATTTATTAAATGTTATGAGTGCCATCAATAAATATTATGACCCACTCATAGATAAAATCATCCATGTTCAAGATTAACAATAATAATTAAGAGTGGACTATCTTGGAAAATTGTTATAAATACCACCTAATTAGTATATGGATACTACAAATTGTGGATACCCACTTTACTCTAGGATATTGAAAAAATTATACTAGGAGCATGTGGGTTTGGGGGCTAGTGTCATACTGTTGATGGATACCCTTGTTAGATAGTCTAATAGATTATAGGGAAATATGAATTTATAATAGGAATGGGTAGATAACAATACCAAAATATCATAGTGTGGTATACCACATCTTAATTACCAATGGTAGTCAACATATTAGGTGAATGATCATTAGGAGGTTATCATATGAGTGGTAGACCAATGAACACATCTCTCTTAGTACGAGTGATAAAATCAACATGAAAAATGGATAGGAACAAAGTCTACTATGAAAGGTTCACATTGTACCCCAAGTGATCCATGACAAGTTAAGGATAATGAGCCTTCGAGACCTTGTAAAATATTTAAGGTATGTTTCTAAGTTATCCTAGTTATTTTACTCCATTGTTCATTATATATGTTCTAGAAAATTATGTTATGATGAATATCATGTAGTATGCATAACTTATAATAAATTACATTGGTAGAAATTACTTTATTTCTTTCCTAGATGTATCTTACATTATTGACATCAGGGACATGATGGAATAATTTATTTTTCAAAAAGAATTGTGCAAAATTTTGGCTCTTACTGGGGGGTTTTTGTCACACTAGAATCTTTTTAAAGAATTAATTTTATATGCAAATTTAAAATTCTTGTTACTGCCTATTAAAATTTTGAGCATCAATACCATGATGGGTTCCTATGTTTGCGCTTGACTCTTATTGTCCTCTCCCATGAATGTATGCCTAGTAGGCCCATGATGTAGCCCTATACATCTTTGATTTGAACTACTGATTGTGTTATTTTATTAATTTTTATTCTCTTTATTTATTTTTCTTTTATTTTCCTCCAACATCCATTATAGATGTAACTAATAGGGACTTGACAAAAGCTGGCCTTTGAAAGCTGGGCCTTCCACATTAGAAATCTAAAAATAGATCAGTGAAATATTAAAAAAGTTTAAGATAATTTTTAATAGTGATATGTTGTGATGGTTAAGTTGTGTTGTTGTTCTTTACATCAAGCTTAAAATCTGATTTGGGATGAGGCCCCTCATTTGTGGCCTCACCAGTTCATAGCTCTAGGTCAAAGTGTTTACTCCTCTTTAAAAAAAGTTGCAAGAGAATTAATTTGTTGAACATTTTATAACTTGGTGTAATGTTGTAAATTGTATCATCATATAATTCCATGCTTACTTAGGGTTCACTTTAGCGCCTTGTTTACACATCCCCAGATCTAACTGATATATCTCAACTCAAGGTGTGATTTTACAAGAAAAGAACCTTTCTACCTCCCTAGCCTCTTTCCAACCTTCTAGGACTATATTAGTGTGATTTTATAACCTTGTGTAGTTTAGCACCATGTTTACACATCCCCAGATCTAACTGATATCTCTCGGCTCAAGGTGTTATTCTACAAGCATAGTACCTTTCTACCTCCCTAGCCTCTTTCCAACCTTATAGGACTATATTAGTGTGATTTTATAACTTGGTGTAGTGTCATAAGTTGTATCTTCTTATAATTCTATTTTCACTTAGGATTCACTTAGTTATTTGTTTCCATGCCCCTAGATATAACTAATATTTCTCAACTCAAGGTATGATTTTAGAGCTTGGTGTAGTGTCATAAATTTTATCTTCATATTATTTTATGCTCACTTAGGATTCAGTTTAGTGATTTCAATGTTCATGGATCTAACTAATATTTCTCAACTCAAGGTGTGATTTTACAAGAATAATACCTTTCTATCTCCCTAGCCTCTTTCCAACCTTCTAGGACTAGATTAGTGTGATTTTATAACTTGGTGTAGTGTCATAAATTGTATCTTCATAGAATTCCATGCTAACTTAGGCTTCAATTTTGTGCTTTGTTTCCATTCCCCTAGGTCTAGCTAATATTTCTCAACTCTAGATGTGCTTTTACAAGCATAGTACCTTTCTATATCTAGGACTAAATTAGGTGTGAATTTATAACTTGGTTTAGTGTAATAAATTATATCTTTATATAATTCCATGCTCACTTAGGCTTCACTTAAGCGCTCTATTTCCATGCCCCTCGATCTAACTAATATTTATCAACTTAATGTGTGATTTTACAAGCATATCTCCACATCTAGAAAATCTCCACAAAAATCCCTTTTGGCCTCCACTGCATATACGTCTTCTCATAATCTAAAAACTTTGGCCCATCATTGATTCTCATCAATGTACCAATTTGGATAGTAAGTCTAATTTAATTTGTCTGTGGATTGAGACCTTAAATTATTGAGCTTCTCTTTGTTTTGAGAAGAGTATAACATTCTCTACTTAACAGGGCCAACCATGTGAAGGTGGAAGGTCATCTGGCCCCTCCTAGGAGCTTCTTATAAACCCTTTACCACATTTTAAGAATTCTAAGATGTATTCTTAGGGATCATAAATGTTTGTAAAGGGTCATAAGGGATCCTGGGACACAACAACTGAGAAACATAATTGTAGGCATCGTGGTCACAATTTTTTGGAGACAACATAATTGAGTTGTATACCTAGAGAATGGAGAGCAACTCCTGCACCTCAGATTCCAAGTTGACTACATCTGTTGCTTGTGAATACAAGCTCCTCTGACATATGTATTCAACTTGGAATCTGGGGTGCAGAAGTTTCTCTCTGTTGCATGGGTAGACAACTCAATTGCATTGTCTCCAAAAGATTGTGACTATGATGCCTACAATTATGTTTCTTAGTTATTGTGAAATCTACATTTATGTTTCTCAGCTGTTGTGTTTATGTGCATGTTTATTATGTGTTTTGGATAGTAAGTCTAATTTAATTTGTCCATGGAATAAGACCTTAAATCATATAATGAGGAGGCTTAGAACACTAGTATATGCAAATTTCATTATTTAATAATAAAAATTTATTAAAATGTTTATACCTTCTCTCATTTGCTGGTGTAATTCCTCTTTGAGTATCCCCTTTCTCCTTTGCATCCAAAATGAACTCATTCCAATCCCTCACTGGAATAAAGGGAGGATGCTCAAACTTTAGCGAGACTTCATACCATGTAGCATTTGTAGATTACGTTCAATGTGTTATTTACGTTCGTAAATCAGCATTGCATACAAATCTACAGATAGTGCATGGTACGAAGCCTCACTCAAGCTTGAAAATGATAGTCAATCCATAGTCAAGGTCAACGAACAAATGGAATAACCAAGAAAACACTATATGTTAAATCATGTGATTGATAGCAGATTGGGGCTCACTTGAGCCATAAACATGAAGAATTTTTCTAAAAAAAGATGTAAACCATATATATGCGCACTTGAGGTAAAGGCAAGTTACATCATATCCATGTTAAAATATTAGTTACAATATCAAAATACTAAACTAACTAATTCTTGAGTTCATCTCTGCATATGGTTACAACAAAGATATACGATTGCAATACAGAGAAGTCACCGTAAAAATATAATTTTAGAATTTTCCCTAGCCTGACATGTTTTGCACTCAAATCCTTCATTGCGGATAAGTGGAGATGGGTGGATAGATATAGATGAGTTTCCATCGACCCAACTAAAGTATCCACAACCATTATTTCCCTATGATGCCCAGTCTACATTAGTTCTTATATTATAATGAGTAGTATTTACATTAGAAATATTAAATATATACACATTAGCAACCTTTTTTTCTATTTGGGCAACACCAAAATAGTCATACAGGGTTGTTCAGTGTCTATGAAGTCTTCAATGTGCACTGATCACCACCACATTGATAAGAGTCATCAAGCCTATATCAATACAACACCGCACCATCGTTACTACATTTATTATTTTTATATGAAATGTACACCAAGGAGTACCATTAGAAATATTAACCATTTACAATAATGAAAAGTAAACCTAAATCAAATAGCTCATTTTTTTATCATCATGTGTAGTCTCTGTGTATATGAAAAATGAAATAAATATGATGCTAAAATAAAATAGTGAACAAAATAGTATTCCATATATAGAGTGATTGAAATATACCATCAAAAGAAGGTGACAAAATCCTGTTACGAAGCATGGACATAGGAAATCAAATAGGGACAAAAGACAAGAAATAAGAAAAATCATTACGACTATAGAAAAATCATTTATACTATAATAAAAAAAAAGAAACACTCTTTGTCAACAATTTTCAATATCATTAGGACTATAGAAAAATAATTAAGACTATTAAAAATCAAATTTTAGAAATGGACAGCTCTGATGCTTTTCCATTACAACAATTGAGAATTCATCATTTGGTATTGTGTATACCATTTAAGTATGTCAATAATGTTCAAAATCCTATCACCAAGCACAAACAAGAAATAAGAAAAATCATTAGGACTATAGAAAAAGCAAGTTCTAGAAATGAATGGTTCTAATATTGCTTTGCCATTACAACAATTGAGCATTCATCATTTGGTACTTCTTGGTGTATTCCATTTAAGTTTTTCAATTGCCGTGTTTATGTGCATGTTCTTTATGTGTTTGGCTTCTCTCCCTCACAATGGATACGCTGATAGCTAATTGATTTGAAAGCATAATGATTTGACATTCTTTTTTTATGATAGGTGTAATCATTTTGCCAACTTTAATTAGAAACATTTGTGATATATGTCAAGTACTTATAATCAGTATGCCAAAAAAATAGAGACTTAGTAGTAAAAGCATGTCCTTTGGTTTACTAGTTTAATCTGGTTTAAGAATAGTTTGTTTCATGTTTGAATGTACCATTGAATGAAGCTTGGCTATATTAAATAAAATCTTAAGACTCATGACTCTCAAATTCTCTTGTTTCCTCCAGACCTCCAAACATGTGTACTTTGAGTAGCCCTCCAACAAATGGACTTGTGATGATTTTCACAATAGTACATGTGTAGGAGGACTACTCAAAGTATTGCTTAGGTAGGTGATACAGGTTGGTATGGGCAGCAAGCATAAAAACATGGATTGACTAGGACAATGCTGAATAGTCCTAGAAATGCAGACTTTTGGGATTTGAACTTTGTTCAAATAGGTACAGTCAAGTGTCCTATTGAAGGGCAGCCAATAAACAACCATGGTCAGATGTGGACGGATAGTGCCCCTGATAAGAATCACTTTACCTGAAGATTGTGCCATGTTCATAATTTCTGAGCTGTGTCCATTTGATTAAATCTCCAAATTTTGGTTGCACTCCTTGCATTGGTTGACATTTTCCTAATTATAGGGTTTGAATTTCACAACAAAAGGAAATCAATACTAAGATGAAATTTTGGTATGTAGGATCTACATTTCCTATATACATATGTGACCAAAGATATGGACTGATCTACAGTGCCTCCAAAGCTTCTACTCAAAAGAATCTTCTCACCACTCATGACTCTTCAAATTCTCTTGTTTCCTTCAGACCTCCAAACATGTGTACTATGAATTTCCCTCCAACAAATGGACTTGTGATGATTTTCACAATAGTACATGTGTTGGAGGAAATTTCACAGTACTACTTAGGAAAATTTGAATGCTAAGTAAAAAATATAATATGTATGAGAAGGACAATTCATGATGGCTACTCTAATACATATATTGTTCACAAAGGAAAAGAGAAGTTTCAATTAATACCACTGACTTGCAGGGATAAAGACAAGATAATAATGTGTTTTGGTGATACTATTCCTCTTCATAAGCAAGGAAACATTGTAGGTGATACAGGTTGGTATGGGTAGCAAGCATACACACATGGATTGACTAGGACAATGTTGAACAGTCCTAGAAATGCAGACTTTTTGGATTTGAACTATGTTCAAATAGGTACAGTCAAGTGTCCTATTGAAGGGTAGCCAATAAACAACCATCTTTAGGTAAAGTGATACCTATGCTAAAACTGAGAAGTTCACCTCTTACCCCTCACTTATAGTTATTCCTTTAAGGGAAGATTGTAGGGCCCAAATGATAGCCTTCAATTATATGTACTAAGTGTTACAATTGAAATGTAGATCTATAGGAGATTCTCAACATTGAGTAGGGGTTTAATGAGTGGAAAAAGAAGATAGAGATCTTCAAGGAAAGTGTATCAGACATGAAACAAGGACAAAGAGAAGATAGAAAACATTGTAACCATCATAGTCTTCTAGAGTCAATTACATCAATGATAAAGGGAAAATAAGAGGACAGTGTTTGCATGAACAAAGGCCCTAAATCATCAGATTTAAATGACAGTCGTGATGTTAAAGGACAACTAAGAGAAATTAATATGAAAATCCAAGTGCATATGATATAGACCTTTTATCTAAAGACAAATCAAGTCTAACTGAAGAGATTAGAGGGTGATGGTTTATTATTAATGATAGAGATATAGATATAAAGCAATCCTTTTGGAATGATGACTATGAGGATGAATAATAGTGAGTGTAAGTCATGAAAATATGACAGTGGTGATAGAGATTACCAGAAAGGTTCAATTTTGAATCACAGTAAGGAAAGAATGATAGACACACAAATAATGAAAGGAAGAGTTCTTAGACACAGTTGAGTCAAAGACTATAAAATGGTTGATATGATGATCTCAATTGAAAAGACAAAGAAATGTAAAGGGACCTACAGGATAGTCATACAACACATGAAAACTGCTGCAGCCAAGGTGAAAGGAACATGACTGCGACATTCCTCTCAAGGGTGTATCATGAAAGACATAACCTTTTATACTTCTTAATGTGATAGTTTCAAAAAGGATAGTTCTATTTAGTCACAAGACCAAGTGTTTCATGACAGTCTTCTATAGATAGTGTGATGTCCCCATCTTTAACCTACTAACATAATAGCAACAAAACACATCTGGTCAAGGGGTGGTAGACCTTGAGCACCTCAAGATAGTTAGGAGATAGTGGCAAATTTTACATAGAAAGTAAGAGTTCAAGTAGATAGTTTTCATATTCTTTCCACAAATAGTCAATAAGCATCAAATGTATCAAGGAAAATCATGAATTCTTTCAATAAGATAATTTTCCTATTTAGCATCAAGGAGCACATCAAAGAAATGTGATATGAGAATGTGTTATGATTGAGGATGACAGATATCGAGTATCTTCATCAATCACTACCAAGCTCACATGTTATCAAGAATGACAATCTTGTGGACAGCCACCTTATCAACATGTAAATCATGATTCTACTATCCAATCAAGTAAACCCATAATTAGTCATGTTCATAAGATGACATATTGTGTCAATTATCATCAAGAAAACAAGAATGAAGTATGGTGCTTAATGAAGCTGTGGATAAACCATCATAATACATCCATCACACATGAAGAGAATTCATATTAATACCATCATTGCAACAATCATCATATTAATACCAATGAAAGATAGTTAGGAGATAGTGGAAAATTGTACATAGCAAGTAAGAGTTCAAGTAGATAGTTTTCATATTCTTTCCACAAATAGTCAATAAGCATCAAATGTCAAGGAAAATCGTGAATTCTTTCAATAAGATAATTTTTCTATTTAGCTTCAAGGAGCACATCAAAGAAATGCAATATGAGAATGTGTTATGATCGAGGATGACAGATATTGAGTATCTCCATCAATCACTACCAAGCTCACATGTTATCAAGAATGAAAATCTTGTGGATAGCCACCTTATCAACATGTAAATCATGATTCTACTGTCCAATCAAGTAAACCCATAATCAGTCATGTTCATAAGATGACATATTGTGTCAATTATCATCAAGACAACAAGAAAGAAGTATGGTGCTTAATGAAGCCATGGATAAACCATCATAATACATCCATCACACATGAAGAGAATTCATATTAATACCATCATTCTAACAGTCATCATATTAATACCAGTGAAAGAGAGGAATGTGTGCAACAGTGGTTTTACGGTAAATTAGTTTCAAATTCTGTTTGATTTGGGGTCTTTGAGAGTCATCGAAGACAATAACATCAAACTCAAGTACCCCCCTTCTAACCATTCTAGTTGGCCCTAACCTAACTTGATCAACCAGGTTAGAGTGTCCCTGAGACCTTTTGAAGGTGTTCGAGAAGGTTAGTTGGTATTGCTCCATGGATTCAAAATAGAGCCCTGGTCTAGTATAAAATTAAATAATCTCCATGAGATATAATATAGGGCCGACTGGAATGGTTCGAACCATTCTAGTTGGCCCTAACCTAACTTGATGAACTAGGTTAGAGTGTCCCTAAGACCATTTGAAGGCCCTGGAGAAGGTTCGTTGTTATTGCTCTGTGGATTTGAAATAGAAACAAAGGGAAATAGTAAATCTGCACTAAGCAATTAATAACATAGTCAATATTATGTCAGGTTGATCAATACTTTTTGATTTAAGTAGTAGTTGATTTGTACAAAAAATAAATTCATGTAAGAGGTGACAATCAAATAGTTTCTATATGAACCATGTGTAGCTTACTATAACCCTTTACCCATCTAATGATGTAATTTCCCTAATTTAGCTACTATAGAGAAGAAAAATGATGTACATAACACACAATAAACATAGAAACAATTCTAAAAAAGAATTTTTAAATGGCTTTCTTGCTTATTGTTGAAACCCTTATCGTCTCTTCTCCTTGTTTTCCATATATTATTATTGGTTTGTCACTATTTGCTGGATCCTTGGTAGCTGGTTCACCTTCTTTTTTGTTGATAGTCATTGTTAGTTCATAGTCTTCTAGTGGCTTATCTTCTATTTTTCTACCAGCGAATGGTGGTTCCCTTGTTGCTATGGAATTACCACCTTTGGGATTTGGTTCTTTCAAAATGAATTTTCTTGTTTCCTCCACAACTTCTTTATCCTTTTCTAAGGTGGTTGGCTCTTTTGGTGGTAAAATCCCTTCTTCTTTTCCTATTCTTTCATCTCTTAGGGGTAAACCCTTGGGTTGTTCTTATTCAATCACTACCATTATTTGTAGGGAGAATGTGTTGTATAATGAATAATATTTCTCCAAGTGTGCTCTGATTTTTAGGTTCAATATTTTATGTTTGTTCCTTCCTGATTTACATAAATGGATTTCAGATTCTTGGAGGCCCATTGTTGAGGATGGATTGAGATTTATCCTACTACTATGGGTTTTATGTGGATTCTTTTCAAATTGAGGAAGATAGGACTAAAGTGTTTAAAGAAGCATTTATTTGTTGGGAAATCACTCTCTTTCTCTTAGGCCTTGCTTCCCTTCCTTCAACTCTCTGATTGAATCAATAGTATTATCCCTAGTTGGGTTAGACTTCCTTATTTGTCTCTATAGTTTTGGACTAGAAGTCTTCTTTTGATTCTTTTGGTAATGATATTGGAAGGTTTTTTATCAGACAGTTAGCAAGTTAGTTAAAGTTTGGTATAAGTTTCTTGGGAGAATAGGAGTTGTTTTTAGGATGAATTCTTGAGAGGAGAAGGGGGGAAGTCAAATGGAGATGTATGGATTTGAGTGTGTAATGTTTCAAGCAATAAAAAATTAATTCTCTACATTTCCTTAGTTCTCTATCTTGTGAGTTCAGTGGAACACACCAGTGTATTTAAATGCTTCTTTTCAAATGATCTTAGTTAAGTTATGATTTAGGAACATTGACTCACCTTATTCTTATACATTTCTGTATTTATTTCACATTTCTTGTTGTTATTATAGTCAAGAAATAGATTGGTGTTGTGTAGACAGTGACTTGTTTTGTAGGAACAGTTAGCAAATAAAGGTTGAAACCCCATAATGTGTAAGGCACGCCCACCCCTGTATTGACTGTGGTTTGGTGGGAGGTGCCAATGATGTATTAAATGTATTAGATCTTGTTTTGAATGTAGGGAAGGATGCCATTGGATGAGGAAAAAGGAAAATCCTGTTAAAGTCCAGTGAAGAATGAAGAAAATGGGGTGTTAGGAAACACCAGTCATGGCTGGAAGTGATTTGATGGATGGAAAGGGTAGTTAAGAGTTGGAAAGGTCCTTTGGGATGCATTATAAGGTGTTATAACCTTGATTAGAGTTGTGAGTGGTTTGGAAGGGTATTTTCTACAAAACCCTTGATTTCTAGCCCAAGAAGTGAGGGTTTGGTGAATGGGTAAGTAGATGAATAGGGGAGACTAAACCAAGTTAAAAAGTGGTGGTTTGGGATCATAATACAAGACTATTTTTGGTTTGTGGATTTGAAATAGAAACAAAGGGAAACAATAAATCTGTGCTAAGCAATTATGACCTAAATGCATGTATTGGGGGATTTCTTCCATTGTTGGTAGTGGGACATGAGGGTTTGTTATCGTCAAATTTAGAAGAAACCCTATTCCCTAGGATTATTTCTCAAATCCCATGACTAAATCTTTAGAAATATTATGTTATCTACCTCTAAATACAACTCCAAATGTATGAATGAAAGAAGAAAATGATAATGCAAATTAATCAGTTTTTCAGTTCTACCTCACAAAATTCTAGCGATCCAAATTCCAGCTGATTACTAAGTGAGATGTTTTGTTGCTGCACCCCTTTCAAATAGATCCATATCTTGGCATTGAGAGGAGGATGTTATATCAAACATGTGGACCTCCTTCGCACGCTCCCTTTGAATGTCGTGCTGGGAATAATGAAATGATAAATGAAACCTTTTTTTTGTTTAAGTTAAGCCCATATTAGTCAAAATTTTGATGCCCGTGATATTGGTCGCAATGAGGGTGATATTAAATGCAATGAGGGTGCCTTTATCTTTTTTATGTATAGGTAGATGACAAATGAAATTCACTAGTAAAAGTTTTATACAATTATTAGTAATGAGAGGTTGACCCAAATATGAGTACTTTTGTTAATCTACCATGGGAATAAACATAGGGATAGGATAAGATTTTAATGACGAGGTGACCAAAGAGAAAGAAACCCTAGGGGAGGGAGAAAGTGTTGAAGAAGAGGACCCTAGATGACATCTTAAAATTTGATATGGTTTGACTAATAGATCATCTTGTTGTTGTAAGCATCCTAAAGTTGAATTAGATTATTTTCAATAGTTGATGTTGATTGACACTACACTATTTATTAGGTAAATCCTATTGATCTAATTATTAAGTGACTTATTATCTGTGACTTTACTTAAGTTAAACTCTAGGCATATAATGATTAATTCTTTTATTAACTATTATTATGAAACCTAGGTTTCCTTTTAGGGTTTTGATCTCCTTTTATAAGGATTGATCTCTCTTGTAAATAAAAGAACATTCATTTTTAATTGATTCCAACTTTTGTTTTTGCACACCAAGAATGTCTCCTCTTTGATGGATCCTTGCATTCAGGCCTCCATAGGTTTTGCATCTCTCTTTCTATGCCAAGTGTTTTCATGTAGGTGTTCTTGGGAGTTTTGGGCTATTTTCTCATAAACTCCAATATGGTATTAGAGCTTTGGATCTTCATGCCCCTTTCTTCTTCTTGATAGATTCAACCTTGTTTGTTAGATCTAGAATTTTTGGAGGATTTTGTGTGGGATTTGGGGATACCTCTTTTTCTGGTTACTTTAGGCTCAAACAGACCTCACTATTGAGCTCAAAGTGCCCAAGAATCCCTATTTCCATCTAAAATTTGTCCAATTTGAAAAATTTTGGAATTTAAGGAAATTTTTTTTAGTACCAAGGTCATATGACCCTAAAAAACACTTCAAGGCATGGGTTATACTTTTTCTGATCTTGGGAAGCACACTGAGAGCAACCTGGGCGCCCCCCCAGAATCCACCTTGTGGTCACCATGGAATAGCACTCCGGTTACTACCTATGGTTAATGCTAGCAGGCCATAATGATGCCGCAATCACCACCAATGTTACCACTGAGTGAGCTGCAATAACCACCGAGAGTAACCACCATGGTGTCCAATGGTAACTGCAGGTTTATAGACCCATTCGCCAGGAGCAAGGTCACGTAGTGACCAAGAGCCAGTTTCTCTACCCCAAGCCACCAGCCCCCCGGTCATGTGGTGACCAGGGGCCCAGTTTTTTGGCCCCCAGGGCCTGGTAGTTTTTTGCAATGATAGCCATATAGGTAAAAGCATAATAAGTTGTCACCCTTTTACAAAGGAAAAGGGTAACAAAATAAAAGTTGTTCAAGTTCAATAGTATAAAAATGACATTTATGTTTGGAATTTGAAGATGATGTAAACTAATTAAATGTGTTAAAATGGATTAAGGTTATGACTAATATTTTAAATAATTTTTTTGAATCAGAATTGATATATTTTTTTAATTTTTAAAGATGATTTTTCAGTTTATAAAAAATGTTGAAAATTAGGGGTCTGATTCCCACCAAAAAATATATGTAAATAAATATTTTTTTCTCTAATTTCAAAATATGTCATAAATGACATATATAGCTAGTGCAAGAAGAAATAAAAATTGGTTTGTGACCTATATTTTCTCTTTTATAACAATTCAAATTCCAACTCACTGAAATCAACAGTTTTCATCTCGCAACATATTTTTCATAACAAATCTATCCCAATCAAAAAAAGAAATATATATTCTTGAAGAGGACTCTCTCCTCTAGTGCACCATATATTTTTCAAATTTATTTAATATAATTTACTATTTTTTCTTTCTCTGAATCAACATATCATTGACTATTAAAATACCTACCTATAATTTTTTTTAATTACAATAAACTATGTCTAACTAAAACACTATAAAATCTGTATGAGGATATTCTTGAATTTGATCTCAACAAAAGAGTATTTTTTTATTTTAAAAAAAATATCATTAAAAAGATTAGGAGTTATTGAAATGCCACTTTTATGAAATAATTTTATTTTTATGGTAATTGGACCCAAAGTGGTATAAAACATGCATTTAATAGACATTTTTAATTGGAAAAGTTGAACCACTTACCTAACTTAGCTAGAATGAATCTAGCTAGACCATATATTTGACTAAAATTAATTTTTAGTTAGAAATACTAAAATTTAGATGTAATGATAAGTTAGCCTAAAAGGTGACACATGATTGTGCTTTTACCCATATGACCCATATGACTCTAACTTCTTATTTATGTTGATTAGTGTGCAATTTCTTGTACCTTTACACCTAATTTTTGTTGCATCTTATCCAATCATAATTAATCAATAACAAGGGTGTAATTCTATCACGTTCATTCATTCCCAACTCATATCTGGGTAAAAGCACAATCAGGTGTCACCTTTTTGGCTAACTTATCAGCACAACTGAATTTTAGTATTTCTAACTAAAATTAATTTTGGTCAAACATATGGTCTAGCAAGATTCATTGTAGCTAAGTTAGATAAGTTCTTTAACTTTTCCAATTGGAAATATATATTAATTGCATGTTTTATACCACTTTGGGTCCAATTACCATAAAAATAAAATTATTTCAGAAAAGTTGCGTTTCAATAACTCCTAATATTTTTAATGACATTTTAAAAAAAATTTAAAAATACCCTTTTGTAGATATCAAAGTCAAGAATATCCTCATATAGATTTTATAGTGTTTTAATAAGACATAGTTTATTGTAATTAAAAAATATTACAAGTAGGTATTTTAACAGTTAAGGAGATGTTGATTCGGAGAAAGAAAAAAATAGTAAATTATATTAAATAAATTTTAAAAACACATGGTGCACTAGAGGAGAGAGTCCTCTTCAAGAATATATATTTCTTTTTTTGATTGGGATAGATTTGTTATGAAAAAAATGTTGCGAGATGAAAACTATCGATTTCAGTGATTTGGAATTTGAATTGTTATAAAAGAGAAAATATAGGTCACAAACCTATTTTTATTTCTTTATGCACTAGATATATATGTCATCTATGACATATTTTGAAATTAGGGGAAAATATGTTTATTTACATATAATTTTTTGGTGGGAACTAGACCCCTAATTTTCAGCATTTTTCAGCAGCTAAAAAATTGTCTTTAAAAATTAAAAAAACATATCAATTCTTATTCAAAAAAAATATTAAAAATATTAATCATAAACTTCATCCATTTTATCACATTTAATTAGTTTACACCATCTTCAAATTCTAAACATAAATGTCATTTTTATACTATTGAAGTTGAACAGCTTTGATTTTGTTAGCCTCTTCCTTTGTAAAAGGGTGACAGCTTATTGTGCTTTTACCCATCTATCTCAATTAGTTTATAGCTAGGAAAATTTAATTACTTCCAACTTAGTGAAATGATTTATGGGACTATGTTTGATCTCTAGTTAGCATGCCAAGTCCGGTGATCCTCATTTTCACCACATTTCATATGGTATATGATATATTTGAATGGGGATAGATCTTAAATGAATTGTCCAGGTTGGCAAGTGAATTATGCTTTTTACCCTAATTTTCCTATTCTATGCAAATTTGGCTATAGCCTATTCCAAAATATCTATTTTTACCCTGCCAGGCATCCCTGAAAATTTCATGGGTTTATGTCCTTCCTTCTGGTCTCTACAATTTGTTTCATTCCCTAGTCTGTAGGTCAAAAAATTCATAAAAACTAGCCGTTGGAGGCATAAACCCTAAGTAACCCTAAACCAGTTTCTATTTTCATGTTACTTTATCTCGGCCACTTAAGTCCTAAAGAACCCATGTGCACTTTTCATTCATTGGCTGGTTGCTAGTTCTCCAAGTTAGTCGGTAGTTACCTTTTCCTTCTGGCGATTCAGCGAATGCCTTGTTTGCATAATACCCCAATACTTCACAGTTAAGTCCTCAGCGATTAGCGATTCAGTGGGTGGTCTATTCTTCCTCTAGTCACGTAGTCGCTTAAATGTTTGGTGGTCTCAGCTTGTAGGGTCCCAGTTCAGCATCAGACGGTTGTTGCAAGATTGTGAAAGGTCTATTAGAGGCTTGCAATCTTGCGACGACCGTATATTTCCTTTCCTTGCAGCACTTCAAAGTCAAGTGGGTCCACTGCCACGTTGTCCTACATGGAGGCTTCCTATTGGTCGAGAGGTGGTGACTTGTCTAATTTTCAAAGCGGGCCCGACAGACTATGTCCCTTTTAGATCAACGGTTGGTGTATAATCTCAGGGAGTTTCTCTGACACATGAGATTATGCAGTAACCGTCGATCTTTCTTTATTGTTGAGGCTTTGATGGTGGGTCCTTTCTTGCTGATGTGCTTACATTTGATTGGTCGACATAGTGGTGACTGGTGTTGCAGTGGGTCTGTTTGTCAGGTGGGTCCTGCCACGTAGTTTGGGTTATGCATTTATGATTGGTCAGGGTTGGTGATATGGTGCCATGTTAGCGCGGGCCCGATGGGTTGTCAGTCGACTAAAGATCTAATGTCTGGTGCATGATCTGAAGGAGCTTTTCTAACACATGAGATCATGCACCCACCGTTGATCTTACTTTATCTCTGGGCTCTGTCAGGTGGGTCGTTAGTTTCTGACATGCTCATTCTTCATTGGTCAGTCAGACTATAGCTAGGCTCTATTGGTAGGACCGTGTCAAAGTATCTACAGGGATGTCAGTAGACTGAAGATCTATGATTGTTGCTTGATCGCAAGGGATCTTCCAAACCCTTGCGATCTTGCGACAACCGTCCGATGCTCTTTCTGCAGGTCGTGGGTCTAGTCTGTTAGATGTGTTGATTTGCTCATGTTTCATTGGTTGATGACTTCCACGGTGGTAGTTGACCTGTCAGAGATAGGTTTTCAAGCTGTTTTCAAGTGCATTGTGGTCATTCATCTACCAAGAAGGGTTTCTCATCGACGGTTACATTTTAAAATTTGCCGCTAGCCATTATATTTCAAAATTCAAAAGTCTCTGCAATGGTTTTGCATTCTTTTGGCTATGCTTGACGTCGGGTAGCTCGAGAATTGATTTCTCAGGATGGTTATGGTTGTGAGGATGATAGAAATGACTGTTGTCTGGCGTCTGTAGGGTCCTTTGCCATGTTTTCATGTCAGGTGATGCTAGAAAGAGTTGGTGCCATCATTCAAGCAGTACCGCTCCCAGGGAAATATAATCAGATTTGGAGCCTTCATCACTTAGTGGAGTTGCAGGTGGGTTGGTAGGTCAAGGTTGTTGTGTCTGTAGGTGATTTCAGTTCAGAAGGAGCAACACACAAAAAAAGATATGGTTTGATCACCGGTGTTCTCAGATATTTTCATAATAGGTGATCAGTACCCTAGGGATTGATATCATTGTTTAATTTTGTAACCCTAGTTAGGTTTTGACTTTTGCCTACGTGCAAGAGGGGGATGTATATATTGTATTTTTAGAGCTTTTAAAGCTCAGAGTTGGACAATTGTAAAAGGATTTCACTTTTCTTAAGGGTCATCTATGGTATCATTTCTACCCTCTGGCTTATATAGTTGTATTTCTTTCATTTGTAGTTAAAACATTGCAGACATATTTTGTGACAATTCTTCATGTCCCTATGCTTCCTTGTTTGAAGTATCTCTCATTGAATTGAAGTATATGATGTTTCAGTGATATCTTAGGGTTCCTGATCCCTCTCTCTTTCTGCAACTATTGTGTGTTATTGTGAATGATTGGATGTGAATGCTTTTGTGGGTATACTTCAACCCCCTAACAATCTTGTCTCATTCCTATACCGAGTTGTAGAAGTGAATGTTTGTTTGCAGGTCATAAATTGTGTCTCAATCCATCAGTAATGCTATTGTTTGTGAAATCCTCTTTTTCCCCGAACAACCTCTTTCTATTGCAGACCCTTCTATGAAACACTTATGCAAGCCTATTCAGTGAGTTGTGACCTCCTAGACCTAAGTTGTTCATTAATTTCATCCTCTATACTGAGATCCAAACCCTAATTTTGGTGCATCACCTAGTAGGTAGTTTGCTTTCAGTCATTTCCCTTTCAAGCATTCCTTCTATCCCTTTCCCTCAAAAGATTTAGTTTTCATGACAAGAAGCAAATTCAAGTGATTATCTAAGAGGAATTAGCCTAGAACTTGGAGGTCTCATCTTAGTTAGCATAGGTCCCACAACATAGAGATGATTCCGATGTTATACTAGGTTATCAAGACTACGAGAGCTTGAAACAAGGGTGCAAACTTAGTGTATAACAATGCTAAATATTAGATAGGTGAAAAAAAATGTTATTTTATCATGTGTACACAAATTATGATTTGATTATTTAATCTTGAACTTAAAATTTTTGTGAACTATATTGTTGGGTTGTTTTAGCTCATAGATTCCTAATTACCATTTGAAATTTTCTTGTATTATTTCTCCTATTTATTGGTTGTTTGAAATATATATCTTAATAGTGACTTTTTTAAGTATTATTATGCTACTAGAATAAATTTGGATCTCTTATTGGCAACACTCTTGTAAAGGCTTAGATCCAACAAGTCTATTGTAATCATTGGTTACTAAATATCATGGAGTTTTTTTTCGGTGCAAATTTTTTGCTAGAATGGTTTTCCTCTATGTAAATAATTGTGATGTGATGTATTTCTTTAGTATTTTATCCTTTTATTTATATATGATTAGTTTAATTTTCATAGATGCTTCCTCCAATATATTAATAGATGAAGTATATTATGGGCCTTCAGTTCCTATCAAGAAGAAGAGTACATGATTTTAAAGGCCAAGATTTATAGAGAAAATCATACTTTCACAAAATAAAGAAACAAAACTTTAGAACAAGATTATAATTAATAGCTAAGTGTGCAATGAGTTGTTCATAGTGTCATTTTTTATTGAATTAAATAAAAAATTTAAATTATTTTACATTGAATAAAAGTGAATATGAATATACTTGAATCATATTACAAGTGCACACATCATACTATTTTTATTAGATAAGTAGGTATTTTGAAGATTCTTGATCCCTTGTACAAAGGGAAAGATGAGAAGTTAATCCCCAAAAAACACCAAAGAACAACAACATAACAACAAAAAAATAACAAACTTAGACACAATAGCTCTAGAAAGAAACCCAACCAACCTAAAATCAAGATGGCCTAAAAATAATGATCCAAAGCAATTTTCTTGATCACAGTAGTAGGATCGTCCTCCCTAAATCTAAGCTTCTTAGAACAAGGAGGAGACATACAGTCAATGACACTTCGTTCTTGTGACACCAAAGCATTATCCATCCTCGAGCACTCAAGTTTTTGAACCTCAAATGGGCTCCTCCTTAAACTAGCATTTTATCCTTCTTTTTCTAAACAATGTGTTCTAGTTCTTAGTTTTCAAGAATAAATTATGTGCATGATCCATTATATTGCAAGCTTGAAAAAAAATGAAGTCTTCAAATTCAACTTGTTGCACCCACTTCCCAAATTTAGAGGGGAAGATGAGAACCACAAGCACACAAACGCTATAAAATAAAAAGAAAGTTCATAAATAAAGTTATCTTATCAATAGTCTAGTATATTGCCCAATAGAATTGGAAAAACTGCTAAAAATCTTTTCATTCCAAAATTCCAGGGAAATTTAGGAAAATAAACCCAAATAAAAAGCTATAATATTTTTGTCCACAAGTCAAAACCTTGAGATTAATTTTGAAGAATAAGACTAGTCAAACCCATACTAGGGACCACCAAGAAGGATTCTACAATAGTCCTTCTCCTAATAATAGCGCACCTCAACCAAGCACTGGACTCACCCAAAATAGAATCATTAAAATTTATTTAGATCTACATTTCCTCAAAGCCCTAACCACCCATGTCAGAAATTAAAAAAAGTCCTAATAGATAGAGACAAGGATAACCTCCTTCCATTTCCCATCAATAGTAAGAATTGACATCAATAAGGGATTCATTAGCCCCTGTAGTAACCGTAGCACCAAAAAAAAGTGCCAAAACAAGGGTATTGAGCATCCCATCTCTCACTTCATTTACCACAACTCTTGCATCTTCATCTTCTTCGGCCTCACCAACTTATTCCATGACTAAATTTAACCCTATTGTCTTAGATGTACTAGTTGTATTGACAAGGCAAGTAGTAGGGTAAAAACATAGTCACATCAATAATTGTTTGTATCACGTTCTCTACTTTCCCTTTTTGCTTCCTCATTGTGCATACATATCATATTATTTCTTAGGATTATGTTAAATGATATTCATGTGATACTTCAAGTGAAATGATGACTTTTATACACTAAGTTTGCACCCTTGTCTCAAGCTCTCGTAGTCTTGATAACCTAGTATAACATGGGAATCATCTCTAGGTTGTGGGACCTTTGCTAACTAAGATGAAATCTCCAGGTTCTAGGCTGGTTCCTCTTGGATAATCACCCTAATTTGCTTCTAGACATGAAAGTAAACTTTTGAAGGGAAAGGGATAGAAGGAATTCTTGTAAGGGAAATGACTTGAAAGCAAACTACCTACTAGGTGATGCACCGAAACTAGGGTTTGGATCTCAGTATGTAGGAATGAAATCAATGAAAAGCTCAGGTCTAGTAGGTCACGACTTATTAAATAGGCTTGCATAAGTATTTCATAAGAGGGCTTGAGAATAAGACACAACTTATGACCTGCAAACAGACATTCACTTCTACAACTTGGTGTAGGATTGAGACAAGACTGTTAAGGGGGCTGAGGTATACCCACAAGAACATCTAAATCAAAATAAACATAGTAACACACAAAATTGCAGAAAGCAAGAGGGATCAGGAACCCTAAAATAATCACTGAAAACATGCAGATACTTTGATCCAATAAGAGATAATCCGAACAAGGAAGGATAGGGACATGAAGGATTGTCACAAAATGCCTCTGCAATATTTGAATCATTAATGGGAGAAATACAACTGTATAAGCTAGAGGGTAGAAATGATACCACAGATGGCCTTTAAGAAAAGATGAATTTTCTTCTACAAATTTTTCAACTCTTGAGAACTAAAGGCTCCAAAACAATATATACATACTCAACTGCATGCAGGAAGGAATCAAAACCTAACTAGGGTTACAAGATTTTACAATAAAATATCAAACCCTAGGTGTACACTGATGACACATCATGAAAATCACTAAGAACCGGTCATCAGATCAGATCTTTCTCTTTGTGTGTTGATCCTAGACTGAGTCCACCTGCAGACACAACAACTTTGACCCATCTACCCACCTGCAACTCCACTAAGCCATGAAGGCTTCAAATCTAATCTTATTTCCCTGGAAGAGGTACTACTTGTGAAGGTGGCGCCAACTCTTTTCATCACTTCCCAGCATGGGAACATGACACAGTACCCTACAACACCGACCAACGGTCACCTCCATCACCCTCTCAACCACAACCATCCTAAGAAATCAATTCCCGAGCTAACCGATGTCACACATGGCCAAAAGAACGCAAAACCTTAGCAAAACCCTCGTAGAGATATTCAAATTCAAATATTAACGGCTAGCAGATATATTTTAAAATGTGACCGTCGATGAATAACCTTCCTGATAGATGAATGGCCCAGATGCACCCTTTAAAATAGTTAAAAAACCTTCCTAACAAGTCAACCGCCACCATGGCAGTCAACAACCAATCAAACTACACCATTTCGGATACATGTTGCAACCTTCTAACATTTGACCCACTGCTTGAGATATCGATCTAACTGCGGGTGCATGATCTTATAGCCCCAAAATATTCCTTATGCTTATACGCCAGCTGTTAGATCCTTTCTAAGCTGGGACCCCATTGACACATCAGTCCACTTGGAAATCCTCATCATCATTCAGCCGCCAATCAAAATCATGCATGTCAGCAATTCATGGCACTGGGACCACCTGACATATCTCTTTATTTTGACCAATAAGGACTCAAAAACTCATCTTGACCTGACACCAGACCCACTGACAAGTCTAAACACTTTGGCAAATCTGATGGCTAGCACAAGATCTCATACTCTGACACAAACCTTTGCGAAGATACGCCAACCATCGATCTTCATCTTTCTGACATCTTTGCAGGTCCTCTGACATGGTCCCACTGCATCATCCAAGTCATTGCTATGTGGACCAATCGGATTCAAGAAAGTCAGCACATAAGGACCCACTGAAGGAAGTTCTGACACCAACCAAGATCGGCGGTTGTCGTAAGATCGTGAGCCCTGACACAAACCCTTGCAAAGATACACTGACCGTTGATCCTCTGCAGATGTCAGAGCCTCCTGACCGCTGAAAGGGCCTGGCCCCACTAACAACCTTCCACCTATATTCAACCTCAGCCAATCATAGGCCACAAAAATAGATCCACGTTGCACCGGTCCCATTGACACATTGGACTCTGTAGGCAGAAGAAATTGACGATCATCACAAGACCTCAAGGAATCTTCTGACCCTATGAGATCATACGACAATCATCGGATCAAGAATCTTGTCTTGGCCGCTTGAACTAAGACTGCCAACCTAAATGGTAACCACTCATGGGATCACTGAGTGTTTAGGGGTTAACCGCCAAGAATCGGAGACTTGGCGACTGAAGGATTAATAAAGGCACATGCAAATTGAAAACTTAAGTCACCAAAAAAGGTAGCATGAAAATATAACACAGCCAAAGGGTTTTTTAGAATTTTGAATACCAATGGCTAGTTTTATGAAATTTTTTAACTGCAGACCAGGGAGATAACAAATTTGCAGAGACCAAAGAACATGGAATAAATTCATGAAAATTTTAGGGATGGTAGACATTGTAAAAATAGAGGCTTGGGTATGGTTTTCAGCCAAATTTGAATGCATATGAAAATTTGGGTAACATTTTGGTGGTTTCTACTAGATGTCAGCCTACTAGACATAGGAAACCAGTGACCTTGACAATCCATTGGGCATGGGGTCATTTTGAACATGAAAACTCAAAATTCTCTCATAGAGGTAGAATTGGAATTGTGCTTAGAGCACTTCTTGAAAAGTAGGAAATTAAACTAGAAAGCAGGAAAGCAAGCAGGGAAACTTATATACAAAAGGTTACAGAGAGGGATTAACCTCAAAATAGGGTTTCAAGTGGAATCCATTGACTGAAATTGGCAGGGCATCTCCTTCCAGAGTTGAAAGCTAAAAGGCATTAGTTCCCCTGCACTCTATTATAACAAATGGACCACCCCAAAAGGAGTCAAATTTTGTGTGCTTGCCAGGTCTGGATCTGAACTCATCCCACTTGAGGACTACATCCCCAACCTTGAAATTTATGACCTTAGCTCATTTAGAAAAATTCTTCTTTGTCTGAATCTAATGGAATTCCATATCTTGCATTGACTTTCTTTTGAGTTCTTCTAATTCCATCAATTGAGCATATCTGATCTGTAAGGGATCTTCTTCATCAAATAGGGCATATTGAGTAGCTAAGTCCAGCATTGGCAATTTAGTTGAAATGGACAACTTAGCCTCTTTTCCATACACTAACATGTAAGGAGAATTACCAATGATTTTCTTTGGGGTAATTCTGTCTAACCACAAGGAAGATTTGAGCTTTGTGTGCCAATCTCTCTGATTCTCTTGAAGAGTCTTCTTGATTATCCTAATCAAGTTCTTATTGGTGGATTCTGCTAAGCCATTTCTTTGAGGGTAATAATTTGAACTGGTATTTAGATAGATACCATTCTTGACTACCCACTCTGAGACTTTAAGGCCTGTGAATGCCAAGGCATTATCTGAAATGATGGAATCAAGGGTGCCAAACCTATGGATTATATCATCATAAAAGATTAGGACAACATTCTCATTGGCTTCTTTCAATGCAATTGCCTCTGTCCATCTAGTGAAGTAGTCAGTTGCAGTAATTATCCATTTATGTCCTACACTAGATGGAGGATTGATCATGCCAAGGAAGTCTATGCCCCACCTCATGAAGGGTTTCTCTATTCTGACTAGCTATAGGGGTAAGGCTGCAAGCCTTTCTTTTCCTGCAAATATGGCACACTTGATGCATTTTATAACATAATCATGACTATCCTTAAAGATAGATGGCCAATAGTACTCGACCCTCATGGTTTTAAAAGTAGTAGTCCTAGGGGAAAAATGACCACCAGAAGGTCCATCATGAAACTCAAATAGGACATCTGCTACCTTTTCTAAATCTATGCATCTTAAAAGGACACGATTGTGATCCTTTCTAAAAGAACATCATCAATTAGCACAAAAGGAATAGATTGTAACCTATAATACCTTCTTTTTGCTGAATCTAGGCCTGCAGGACATTGTCCTGTCTTCAAATAATTGATCATATTAGGCAACCAGCTTGTTGCCTTGGCTTGTTCTTCTGTAGAATGCACCACTAGAGATGCATCCATTTGCTCTAACTTCTTTGAGCTTTCATCCCCTACCAAATGCTCACAAAGAGCTCTTCCTCTAACCAGCTTGGTAGTTTGAATATCAATGTCATATTCCATCACCTTGGTGATCCAACCAACTCTTTTCTCATTTAGGTCCTTGGAAAGAAAAAACTCTTTGACACTTGGATGAGTCACTTTTAAATGCACCTTGCTCTGGGTCAATAGATATCTAAACCTTTTAAGGCTCTTCACCACAGCAAGTACATGTTTTTCTACAAAAGAGTATCTCTGTTCATACTCTTCCAAACCTTTACTAAAGAAAGCAATAGGCTACTCCAATCCATCTGAATTTTCTTCAGTCAACATTGTAGATATGGCATCATGACCTCCATAAGCATAAAGGATAAAATCCTTATTGAAATTTGGGTTTAAGAAGGCAGGAGCTTTTGTTAGGGCCTCCTTGATAGCCTAGAAATTGACTTTCCCTTCTTTGGTCCAACTAAAAGCTGAACTCTTCTTTAACATAGCCGTAAAAGGCTTGAGTAAATCTGCAATGTTAGGCAAGAATCTGCTAACAAAATTAATCTTTCCTATGAAAGATTGGAGACTTTTCTTGTGATGTGGTAGGGGTAGCTCTAGGATAGCTGCAATTCTCTCAGGATCCACTGTAATTCCTTCTCTGGATACTACATATCCCAACAACTTTCCTTCATGAACTGCAAACACACATTTTTTGGGATTAAGGGATATCCCAAATTCTTTACACCTTTCAAAAATCTTCCTTAAATGTTTGATATGATCTACTACATCCTTTGAATAGATAGTTATGTCATCTAAGTAGACCAACACAAACTTGTACATTAGGCTCTTAAAGGCCATATCCATTGTCTTTTGAAATGTAGCACTTGCATTTGACAAACCAAAGGGCATCTTTTGATAAGCCATGGTTCCCCACTTGGTTGTAAATGTAGTCTTGTATTGATCATCTTCATTCACCAGGATCTGATTGTATCCTGAAAAGCCATCCAATAATGAAAATCTCTCAAATCCAGAGACACATTGTAAAATTTGTTCCATAGAGGGTAGTGGATGGCGGTCCTTTAATGAGGCCCTGTTAAGATCCCTGAAGTCAACACATAACCTTAGTTCCCCATTCTTCTTCCTGACAGGAACAAGGTTGGAAACCCAACTAGTATACTTAATGGGGTAGATGATACCACTTTCTATCAATTTGAGCACTTCTTTATGCATAAGTGGCTCAAGCTTAGAATTAACAGGCCTTTGCTTTTGCCTCACTGGTTTGGCATTTGGTTCTAACTCAATAGTGTGCTGAGCAAGGGCAGGATCAAAACCTTTGAGATCCTCATATTGTCATGCAAAAACATCAATGAATTCTTTGAATAACTGAGTGTAAGTTTTCCTTTCCAATTCAGTGTTTACCTTTCCAAATTGTAGGCTCTTACCTGGTTCCAACTCTAATTCAACACAATGTTCTTGTTGAACTACTAGGCCAACTTTATTTTTCTTGACTTGATCATCCTTGTTGAAGATAGTCTCTAAAGTGACAAGACCTATAGGCATCTTATTGGACTTGAGTTGTATCACTTGATCACCATAGTTTTGTGATAGCCTATCTTGATTGTGTTTTGAAAAAATATCTTCTTCAAACAAGAAATGCAGAATTTGTTCATCATTGTGAAACACTTGCCAATTAACATCATTATCTGGGATAGATGGTCTGACAATCACTTTGATATGCTATTGATCTATTTCTTTTGAAATGCTATTTGGGATGTCATATTGGGATCCAACAGCAGCTAACCTATTTGCATTTTGATTTAATTTCCTAGGGATAGCAACAATATTGAAAGCATGGAAATCTTCAATTGCATCCCAAACTCTATGTTTGTATGCTTTCATGGTGTCATTTTTGGTTGCACTTATCCCTCTTATTTGGCTGACAACTAACTCACTGTCACCATAAACTTTTAAGGCCTTAAGCCCTCTTTTTCTAGCCCATTCTAGTCCACTGGCTAGAATTTCATACTCTGTAGTATTGCTAGTGTAGGAGAAACTGAATCTAAAGGCAGCATAACACCTTTCTCCTTTTGGGGACACTAACATAGCACCACCACTAGAACCATGTCTACTTCTAGCCCCATCAAAAAATAGTTCCCAAACCTGATTGCTCTGATCTATTGAATCAGTGTCCTCTTTGAGAAGGCTTGGCTCTATAGCATTACTTTCTTGTATTAAATAACTTCCCAAACCAAAATCCTAGATCATATTTTCTTGGGCCTCTGAAGCTCTTTCATCTAGAAGGATATTAGGGATACTCTCTATCTTGGTGCTTGCTTCATTAATGGTTTGGAAGTCATTGCTATCAAATATGGGGTAGTTCACATTGATGGTGTTGGATACATATGGTTCTATATGGTGTGCTGTAAATGGTTTTGATTTAATGGTGACCTTGGTCCCATACCTTGTATGAAATAACATGTGAGACCAATCAGAAGATAGATAACCTCCTATCTTAGCTGTAAACTCCTCGGAAAGACATATAGCAAATAATGTAGGGAGATCTATAATATATATATCAAGGAGGATGGAGAAATTAGGACTAGCATGTAGGATTAGATTGATATCCTTAGCCACACCTATAGTATTGACTGAGGATCCATCAAGTTGGGTAACCTTTTTTTGGAAGGGTTCATATTTTAGTCCTAACTGGTCAGCTACTTTCTTGGGCATTACAGTGCTAGTAGCTCCACTATCTACCATACAATTATGCACTAAAGATTTTCCAATGATTAAAGATACATAAAAGGGAGGTGGCTTTGAGTTCCTACCTTGAATGGCATTAGCCTTGGAGTTGCTACTTGGAGCCTCCTTTTCTTGATCAGTGTTAACCAACACTGGCCTTGCAACTTCTTTTGCAGGTTGAGGAGTTGCTATCTCTGTCATGGCCTTCTTCAAGATTTGAGGTTGTCCTGGAAGAGCCAAAGAGTCCCACATGGACATGGTGACATTCACCTTCTTCATGTTGTCTACAATATTAAATGGTGTCACAATGTGTACTCTTTGTTGTGTCTTTGGTAGGATGGGCTCTACCTCCTTGAGAGCCTGGCCTTCTTTGCTTGCAATGACAGGAGTCTCCTCAGGTGTGATGGGATTAGCTTGCTGTAGTGGCTCTGTAGATGTAGTAGCTTTGGAGTTGGAATCTGCTCTCTCCATGTCTTGAGCTCTTTTTTTTTCTCTTGTATAAGGAACAAAAGAAACCTCATCATTGACTCCATTGAAGTCTGGTTGCTCCCAATTAAAGAGAGCAGTCTCATTCTCTTGTGATTCTTGTTGAGGTACTGATCCACTGGATGAAACCTCTGATTGGGCTTGGGAGGCATTTTGAACCATTAGAGCTTGGTTCATCCATCCATTTGAACATGTAGCTTGATTATGACGCTGATTACAAGGAAAACACCATTCATTATCCATAGCCAAATTGTTTTGACTAGGAACCATATCCCTCACTAGATTAGCAGAATTTAGAGGTGCAAGGTTATATGGTTGAAATGGTCTCTGATTAAAACTTTGTCTTTGTCCTTGATAGCCTCCTTGGTATGGTGGCCTATTTTGTTGATAAGGCTATCCTTGATTTTGATATTGCTGATTAGGACCTTGGCCTTGTGTTTGAAATGGTGGTCTGATTCCTTGACCTTGCTTCTTCAAATTTGTGACCTCCTTAGTCAAGGTCTACAACAAGTTAGTCATTCCTTGCTGACTACTTTGTTGGCTATTCTTTATCTCTTGCAGCTCTTGAGAGAAGCTTGTTGTTAACTCTTGGCCACTAGTACTAGCTTGCGGTGCCAATATGGTGGGAATAGAGGTAAATGGGGGTACTTGGGTAGGTGCAATGGGTTGAAGGCTAGGAAAAATGGGCATTGGAGGTTTTCTAGCAATCATGCCTACTTGGATTAAACAGTTTTCAGCCCTGACAACTATGTCAAAAGCTTGGGGTAGAGAAGTACCACCCATAGACTGGATCATGACAAAAATTTGACCATTTAGGCTTTGTAAATAGTATAGGAAAGCATGGTCAGATGATGGTCTCACTGAGACTAGGATTCTATTCCATGTTTTAAGGAATCTACTATTGTAATCTATCATTTTCTCTTGAGGGTCTCTCTTAATAGTTGTTAACTGTTCAACTAGAGACAAATTATCTGATTTATCCTCAAAATGTTTACTTAATGCATCCCCTAACTAATCCCAAGAAGTAATAGAGCCAACAGTTAGAGTTCTAAACCATTCTAGAGCCTTACCTTTTAAAGAGGCTACTAATAACTTTGTGGCCACATCTTCTTGAGTAATGTTGTGTATGCTGCATATGGTGGTCACATCTCTTATGTGCTCAAAAGAAGTTGTCTGCCCTTCACCTGTGAAATCAGGTATACTCTTAAGTGATACCAAAGGCACATCATGATGTTGAACAAAGGCCAATGGGATGCCTTGGTTGAATGGTGCAAAAGCAAATGGTCTTGCCATTGTAGGTGCTGGAATCTGAAGATTGACAACTATATGAGTTGTACTTGCTACTTGATTGGAATCTTCCTCTAGATCTCTGGTTAGAGATCTCCCTCTTCTTCTAGAATGAAAGGGAAAAGGTCTCCTTTCTAAAGTATCAGGAGGTGTTGATTGAACTCTTCTTGCAGGGGATATTCTTTGAGTTGACCTGCCTTTATGACTTCCTTTTGAGGGAAACTCTGAAAATTGGGTAGGCTTTGAGCTCCTAGTCTCAACCTTTCTCATAAAACTTTGAACAAGGTAGCTTGGATGTTTGAAATTAGTGGAGTCGCTAGATATACTTGATAGAATGACTTCTAAAAGCCTACACTATGTAATCTGCATATCAGAGATAGCATAACTTTGAATTTGAATAACTTCTAGTCCCACCGGGCGTGCCAGAATTGTTATACACTGGCACCAAGTTGGGGAATCCTTGAGCTTAAGCCTGTACTGATATTTCTTGTGTACTGAACTTCTTTAATCCCTTTGCAGATGAGCCAACAGGAACACCTTTGAACATTAATTTGATCTTTTACTGGTCCCACCGGGCATGCCAGAATTGTTATACACTAGCACCAAGGTGGGCAATCCTTGAGCTTAAGCCTGTACTGATATTTCTTGTGTACTAAACTTCTTTAATCCCTTTACAGAGGAGCCACCAGGAACACCTTTGAACATTAATCTGATCTTTTACTGGTCCCACCAGGCATGCCAGAAATGTTATACACAAAATTTGCACCCTTGTCTCAAGCTCTCATAGTCTTGATAACCTAGTATAACATGGGAATCATCTCCAAGTTGTGGGACCTTTGTTAACTAAGATGAAACCTCCAGGTTCTAGGCTAGTTCCTCTTGGATAATCACCCTAATTTGCTTCTAGACATGAAAGTAAACTCTTGAAGGGAAAGGGATAGAATGAATGCTTGTAAGGAAAATGACTTGAAAGCAAACAACCTACTAGGTGATGCACTGAAACTAGGGTTTGGATCTCAGTATGTAGGAATGAAATCAATGAAAAGCTCAGGTTTAGTAGGTCACGACTTACTGAATAGGCTTGCATAAGTATTTCATAAGAGGGCCTAAGAATAAGACACAACTTATGACCTACAAACAAACATTCACTTCTACAACTCGGTGTAAGATTGAGACAAGACTGTTAAGGGGGCTGAGGTATACCCACAAGAACATCTAAATCAAATCAAACATAGTAACACACAAAATTGCAAAAAGCAAGAGGGATCAGGAACCTTAAAATAATCGCTAAAAACATGCAGATACTTTGATCCAATAAGAGATAATCCGAACAAGGAAGCATAGGGACATGAAGGATTGTCACAAAATGCCTTTGCAATATTTGAATCATTAATGGGAGAAATACAACTGTATAAGCCAGAGGGTAGAAATGATACCACAGATGGCCTTTAAGAAAAGATGAATTTTCTTCTACAAATTGTCCAACTCTTGAGCACTAAAGGCTCCAAAACAATATATACATACTCAACTGCACACAGGCAGGAGTCAAAACCTAACTAGGGTTACAAGATTTTACAATAAAATATCAAACCCTAGGTGTACACTGATGACGCATCATGAAAATCACTGAGAACCGATCATTAGATCAAATCTTTCTCTTTGCGTGTTGATCCTAGACTGAGTCCACCTGCAGACACAACAACTTCGACCCATCTACCCACCTACAACTCCACTAAGCCATGAAGGCTTCAAATCCAATCTTATTTCCCTGGAAGAGGCACTGCTTGCAAAGGTGGCACCAACTCTTTTCATCACTTCTCGACATAGGAACACGGCATAGTACCTTGCAACACAGGCCAACGGTCACCTCCATCACCCTCTCAACCACAACCGTCCTGAGAAATCAATTCTTGAGTTAACCGACGTTGCGCGTGGCCAAAAGAACGCAAAACCCTAGCAAAACCCTTGCAGAGATATTCAAATTTGAATATTAATGGCTAGCAGATATATTTTAAAACATGACCGTCGATGAATAACCTTCTTGGTAGATGAACAACCGAGATGTGCCCTTTAAAATAGTCAAAAACCCTTCCTGACAAGTCAACCGCCACTGTGGCAGTCAACAACCAATCAAATTGCACCATTTTAGATACACGTTGCAACCTTCTGACATTGGACCCACTGCTTGAGATACCGATCTAACGATGGGTGCATGATCTTATAGCCCTAGAATATTCCTTACGCTTATACACCAGCCGTTAGATCCTTTCTAAGCCAGGACCCCACTTACACATCAGTCCACCTGGAAATCCTCATCATCATTCGGTGGCCAATCAAAAGCATGCATGTCAGCAATATGCGGCACTGGGACCACCTGATATATCTCTTTATTCCGACCAATAAGGACTCGGCAACTCATCCTAACCTGGCACCGGACCCACTGACAAGTCTGAACACTTTGGCAAATCTGATGGCTGGCGCAATATCTCATACTATGACAAAAACCTTTGCGAAGATACGCCAACCGTCGATCTTCATCTTTTTGACATCTTTGCAGGTCCTCTGACATGGTCCCACTACGACATCCAAGTCATTGCTATGTGGACCAATCGGATTCAAGCAAGTCAGCACATAAGGACCCACCGAAGGAAGTTCTGACACCAACCAAGATTGACAGTTGTCGTAAGATCGCGAGCCCTGACACAAACCCTTGCGAAGATACGTCGGCCATCGATCCTCTGCAGATGTCAGAGCCTCCTAACCGCTGAAAGGGCCCGGCCCCACTGACAACCTTCCACCTGTATTCAACCTCACCCAATCACATGCCGCCAAAATGGATCCACGTTGCACCGGTCCCACTGACACATTGGACTCTGCAGGTAGAAGAAATCGACGATCGTCGCAAGATCTCAAGGAATCTTCCGACCCTATGAGATCATGCGACAACCGTCGGATCAAGAATCTTGTCCTGGCCACTTGAACTAAGACCGCTAACCTAAACAATAACCACTCGCGGGATCGCTGAGTGTTTAGGGGTTAACCGCTAGGAATTGGAGACTTGGCGGTTGAAGGATTAATAAAGGCACGTGCAAATTGGAAACTTAAGTCGCCAAAAAAGGTAACATGAAAATATAACGCGGCCAAAGGGTTTTTTAGGATTTTGAGTAACAATGACCTGGGTATGGTTTTCAGCCAAATTTAAATGCATATGAAAATTTGGGTAACAATGACCTCCATCATCTTGACTAGATTTTTATTTAGTTTAACAAACAATAATCAAATAGTAGATGTTAAACATGATATTTGTGCATATCTTAAATAGTCGTGATGATATACATTTGATGTGTTGAATTAAATAAAAAAAGTAATGATGATGGGGACTGCCGTTCTACAACTAAATTGAATCAAAATAGTATTGATGAGAAAACTTCTGGTTTTGATCAAATTTCTTCTAAATTAAATCCAATCCTAAGTTATGTGGGATACTATCTTTTATAGGAAGTTTTATATGTATGCCATGTAAGACATGCACAAATATTTTTAGTTTTAATAATTTACCATTTAACATATAAATTGATATTAATTTAAAATATTTTTTATTTTTATAATTTTATTTTATTTTGTAAACTCCATTATGATTTTAGTAAAATTTAGACTTAATTTTTCACCTAAATTTAAAATTTGTGAATACCTTAGATTTAATAATTCGTAACCAATAAATATTTTTATTAAAACTTTAAGCCTCACAACCTTTCTTTCTTAATAATTTTTTTTGAAATTAACTCTTATTTTTGAATCACCTTGTAATTAATTTATTTAATATTTTTTGTAGTGGAAATTTATTTAATTGGTTGCAATCTATTTACCAATTTATTTTTTTACATTTGAATAGATGAATGAATAATTTAAAAAATTAAATTTTAGAGTTTGTTAATTTATTTTTAGTGTTCGAAAAAGCATTCTATATTAGTGTTGAGAAAAAAAACATTCCAAATTTTAAAAAAGATCACGTTACCGTTGAATTTAAAAACATGTTACCGTTTGAGATGCTCCGTTTGCAACAAATATTGGGCGTTGATAGCAAACTGTTTAAATTGTTAACTGTCAATGGCGAGGGAGGACTGTCAATGCAGAATTTCAATGTTAATTGTTAACTGTGAATGGCGATGTCGAGGGAGGAGATCGAAAAGGAGGAAGGGGAAAAGGATGTTTACTTCTTCAAATCTCATGGCTGTATAGATGAACAACAACTTATACGGTTTATGCATATTTTAAATAGAGATACATCATTTGAAAATGATGAATTTATATCTCTTTTGTCAATAGATGTTGTGAAAGAATTTATAGATGCAGGATTTGATGAAAATGATCAACCTATAAATTCTTTTTTTGCCATAACAAAAAATGATTCTCCAAGAACGTTAACTGTAATTGGTGATTGATTTGGGCTGACTGAAATAGTATCTATCACTGAGCATCTGCAAGAAAATCTATCAGTGAGTATCTGCAATGGATAATCATTACACTCAAATGTCTGTCGGGGTGCATTATTTGAGCTTCAAATGAGATTTAACGGTGGATCCAATATCCATTTGCTTTGGATTTGCTGAAAGTTTTACTGTTTTGGTTTATTGGAATTGCATATTGGTTGGTTGAGTGTTTTGGTTAATTCTTGGAGGAGTTTCTGGTCATGGGTGATGGTGGCATTGCTCTGTTTTAGTGAGGTTGCATTAATTGAGCTTCAAAAATGAGGTTTAATGGTTGATCAAGAGGTGGGGCATTTTGTATCCATTTGAATTGCATTTGCTGCAAGTTTTAAAATTCTGGTTGACTGGAAATGCATGTTGAGGGGGTGTCATTTTAATGTGTCAAGGTAGAATTGTTGTGTTTTAATGGGTTTGCATGTGAGTGTTCTGGGTTGAATTATGGGGAAGCCCTGAAGAAGTGCTCTGTTTCATGGTGAACGGGCTTCAATTGTTTTTTAAATGCTTTTGCTTCAGTTGCATGTTAGTTGCAGAGGGCCCGATTGATGCGTAGCTGGATTATGGAAAAGGAAGAATGGGTTGATATTGCAGGGAGATTGGATGACTATTTCAAGGGATCAATGGGAGAAATGCAAAATAGACAAGGGCTGGGAGCTTCAATCATATTGGCAGGTATTTATCAAATAGTTATGCCCAAATTGCTTTTGCAATGATTTAGTTCTGCATCAACTGTTAAATCCAAAGTTTATTCGATTAGGAAAATGGGTTTGTAAAAAAAGTTTCACTACATTAAGGATTTATTCTTGAAATCGATACCTTGTTTGTCTGTAGAATTTCCATTAAGATTCTTGATAGGACATGTAAATATCATTATTCAAACATATTGTAAACCTAGCTAGCTCATGCATAGTATGTCGAATAATACTTGAATATGCCCCTGCATTTGGCTTGTAGTTCACGACTTTCATTCTATCAATAAAGCTTCATAACTTAAAGATAGCTTTTGTTTTCCTTATCTGTATGGTAGTGGTATGCAATGTCCAGCATTGATCTATTTATTTCTGGTTTGGAAGTCACTAGGCAATTCGTGATTCTCTTCCTTGCCAACAATGTCATCCATATCTACATGAATGCCTTGCTTGTCATCCTGCTGTTTGAAAGCATCATAATAGACGATGTTTTATACCATTACAAAGCATTTTATACCATTCCAACTCTGCCATAGAACTTTGGTTCTTGCTCAACTCGACGTTGAGTTTCTCAGTGTTCATTTTTCACCTTTCCAGCATTTCCTGCTTAAAAATCGAAAGTCTCAATCTCAGTGTCTAAGAGGAAAGAATATGGAGAACTAAAAATATACCAGAGCTACAGAAACCAATGGTAAAATGGAACTGTTAAATTCATTTCAACAGATCTTGAGGTGTAATAACTAATAAAGAGAGCCAGAGGCTTTGATAATTTAGTAATTCATTTTATGAATAAAGCCAATCCCCAGTGGAATACGGAATGTCATAGTGATAGGTGCCCTTAATATATTTATGAATACCATATATATAAAAGGATAGAATTGGGTAATTCGTAATAGATCCCAAATGGTAGCACTTGGCGTCTCACTCATCATTAGCCCAAGTAGATTCAATCCTGCAAAGCATAATCCTGCAATGCCTTCCTTGCTTATCTGGTGCTGTACTCAATCAAAATTACTCATCCGAAGCTTTTCCTCTGAATTTTGGGCAATCTAAGATGCAACAATGTTATCTTACCACTCAAGATGAAGGACTACAATTCAGATATATTTTCTTACTTCCTGGATTCTTTCATGGATGGTGGTCAGTTCCATGATGAAACAAACAAGGATGTTACAGATTTCTACGAGAAAAACACTTGAACACATACAGGGTTAGTGCTTAATAATTTCAAATGGATGAGATTTCTGCTAATGCATTTTAATTAAGGAAAAAGAACGAAATAATGAAGCAGAAACAAACTCTAGACAGATTTCATTATTCTTCTGTTTATTAAATTATTTTTATTTCCAGAACTACTTCGATTACATTGCTTATTATTTATTTTTAAGAGATTCATCTGTTACATTTCCCGAGTAAAACAAACACAAGAAGTTGTTACATATGGACTCACTTCACTCCATCTAAAATCGCAATCCTGTCTGTGTGTATGATACAAACTCAGACTCAAACAATCTCAAAGACTCTCTTCATTCAAAATACAACTTAGATTGCAACAAAGAAACCAAATTACATATTCATTAAGTCTCCCTCTGCATAATCTCCCTCTATACATTCTCACTGCTCTACACATCTCACTTTAATCGGACCGCCTAATCTCATAACTATGCAGTTCCCTGAAGAATTAACTCCTAATCTCATTGGAAACGATTAGACTACGCATATTCACCGGCCATGCAAGGATCCCTTCCAACTCTTTTTCATGGTTAATATTTAACCATAGTTCCTCAAGCTGAGTCATATTGGCCAAATCCTGTGACCTCATGAATTCATCGTCTTCGATGGATAGATCCAACCAACCTGATGGCAGTGTTCTCATAGCGATCAGCTCTGATATTCTCTTTGGAATGCGAGGAACCATCCTGGTAATTTGGAACATCTTTTAGGCAGAGCAAGAATCAAGAGGCTTTTTAGATGTCTCACACACTCCGGTACCTCCTCAACATTTGTACCCTGTAAATTCAAGACTTTGAGGAGCTTCATCTTTCCGCTGCTTTCGGGCAACGTAATCTCATAACTATGCTGTCCCCTGAAGAAATAAAGCCTTAGGCATTTTTCTTAACTCCATTTCTGATATATCCAGCCCCATAAACTCCTCTGTAGCTATGATTTCCAAATCCATCATTGCATTTGAACTAACCCCACTAGAAATCCTCGTTGAATACATCGATAGATCTCGAGCTAAGAAATGGAAAGTATCCCTTGATCGTCCTGCTAAAGGATACATGAATATACGCCCGCTTATACGATCATCCATCCTGACTGAATTTTCTCGCTTGGAGAGAGATTCTACAATGTTAGTCTTGGTGTAACGGTATGTTAGATGACCGTCCATATCATAAGGCTGTGATATGCGAGGCTGTATAGGGTGCTTAAAGGAAAGAGGATAAAAGGCCTTTCCTGTGTGTCTACGAATGCTAGAAATGAAACCCACAATCTTATTGTGCTGCTTAAGTGAAAATGCTGTAGAGATGTAGAGACTGACTCGAAAATCACAAGCAGGGGTAGGGGTCTGTATTGGCGGTTGCTACTCTTGTTTAATGGACCAGAGTTGAATAGAACATTTTAGAATCTGACTTGTTTAGGCAGTTTGTTCTGATGTTCTACACAAGTTCTTTTAGTCTTTTAGTAAGAATTATCTATGATTTAATATTAGTCTATTTTAGCGATTGCTACTCTTGTTTAATATTAGTCTATATTAGCGATTGCTACTCTTTTATAATGGACCAGATTTGAATAGCACATTCTAGAATCTGACTTGTTTAGGCAGTTTGTTCTGATGTTCTACACAAGTTCTTTTCGTCTTTTAGTAAGAATTATCTATGATTTAAGATGAATCAACCAAACAAATCAAATTTTAAGATACATTGTTTAAGCGCAACAATTATTGTCATAGATTGAATTATTGGTATTGCAGCTGGACACACCATAGGATTATCCCGGTGCACAAGTTTCAGGCAAAGGCTATACAACTTTACAGGAAATGGACAGCCGGATCCCACTGTGGATCAGTCGTACTTAAGCAGCTGAGGACTTCATGTCCCCAGCTGGGTACAGACGACAACCAACCTCCTCATTGCATATTTACGATGTAGTGATTCAATAGCATTCGCTTGTCAACTGCCATCATTTGATATGAAATAACGGTATTGAAACAACATTGAGCTACTCATGGTGAGGAGCTTTGCCCCAATCACATAACTAAAGATAGGGTTATCAACGTGGCGGTTAACCATAAGGAAATCCTGCATGCGGGGGGATAGGGGTTTTTAGATGAAGCACAAAGAATTAATAATTCTGAGCATAAGAGAAACAAAAGTTGACCAAAGGATGATGAATTTCATCCACACGAATATCAGAGATATGAAGTTCTGATCTAAATTAGGTCTGAGACATTAACAAACTAATAATACAATTAGCAAAGAGTTGTATGCGTCCTTTAGCATAACATTTGCTCTAATCATAGGGGTACTATTAAAGGTATGCGTCCTTAAACATACCTTTAGCTCTCCTTGGGTATCATGTACCCTGCTACTTCGCATGTGTTTTCAGCTTTGTGTGGGAGCGGTAGCGGAATTGGTGGATGCAAACGGAATGCTCCTTTCACTACTGCATGAAGGTAAGATAGCTGATCTATGTCACTTTCCTCCACTTTTCTATTAAGGACAACTACGTCTTCCAATTCTTTTTGGACTCTTTTCATTATGTGTGGATTTCAGATGACTTCCGCCATTGCCCATTCTATTGGTAGTGGAGTCACTACCAGCCATGAACAATTCCTACAACCTCATAAATGCCATTCATTCAAATAAATTCTAAAGTTGTCTACAAAATATTTGATTGACCTAATATGTACCTTTTTCCTTTTTCTTCTGCATGCCAATCAAAATATCAAAGAGGTACTATTACAATTTCTAAGTCAGATTCTAAAATGTGCTATTCAAATCTGGTCCACTAAACAAGAGTAGCAATCGCCAATATAGACTAATATTAAAAGCTAGGCTTTCTGCATCAAATTTGTGCGTCCCGCTCAAATCGAGAACACGCAGTCCTCTCATGGCGGTAAACAAATTTGCTGGTATGCTTGTAATGCCCTCATTCTGAGACAATGAGAATGTGCGGAGACAAATAGGATGACTCTCTGAGATGTTGTTGTCGTTTATATCTTTCTTGGCCAGTAAAATCCGACACCAGACTGCGCTTGCATCTTTGGAAGTTTCCTCAACAGAAAAAACACATTTATTTTCTCTTGATACCTGTATCGCCAAGTCAATCAACAAATCATCAATTTTACAATATTTGGTTAGATACCTGTCCTCCCATAGTTCAATCAGACATAGATCGGCAAGCTGATACAAGCAGTCCCATGCTGGAAAAAACCCTTCCCCTATCCACAAATTTATAAGATACTCACAATCTATCTCCCTAACCTCAGAAAAGAAAGAAAGATAAGCAAAGCAAGGTTTGAGAAGTGCAGTCAAGGAATCATAATTCAATGTGAGAATAGCCATGATCGGATCAAAATCAGCAGCAGCAACCTCTTTAAGCTGATCGAGCTTGGACTCCCAATCACTTGGCATTCTGGTCTTTGCATTACCGATTGCTTTAGTTTGCAAATTTTTAAAGCATTTTAATAAACGCTTATTGTACATAGCCCGCAGTTATGGATTTCTATAAGACCTCATTTCGTTGAGGCATTCTGTCAAACAGCTCACCGGCCTTGACTACGCTTCCCCATTTGGCATACATGTCTATGGTTGAAACTACAACATTTGATAAAATTCTTTTATGCTTTGTAAAGACAGAAGTGATTGTTGAAGAACTGCAGTCAAGGAAAGTGTTTTACTTTTCATTTGGATTTTATAATAAAACGATCATTTTGTCAATCTGACGAAGCTTATTTAGTGCACACAAACTTCCAAGAGATTAAAATCAGATGGAGAGATGCTATGTTAGAAACACATTAAAATCAGAAACCACAACAAAACAAACATAAATATTTTTGAACGGTGCTGATGTTCATATGCTCAGGTGCTCCTGCACAAGTTGACTATATTTCTCTCTTATTGACATGAATCATAGTTTGAAAATTCGGACTTGAATTAAATTTGGCAGCCCAAAATTTGAACTCAAATTCTGAACTTGCAATGGACTTGGTGCAAAGTTTGGTAGACACTCAGAAAAGAAAAAAAAACTCATAATTGTACCAAAACAATTAATGCATTTCACGAACATAAAAGTCAAATTTGGCTATCAATTTATCATAATTAAAATTTCTCTACCTATAAGACCATTTTGAACCTGGTTCAGATTTCAGTTTCAATGAGCCTGGGATCGAGGTCATTGTTATTTGATTGTGGGTTTGTCCAAACCAAATTGGGCAAAATTTATGGGAATGCAAAACGGATCCGTGGGATTTTGACCACTTTTTTTTCCTTATTTTAATTTAACTAGAAAGAGCGAAAAACACAAAAATGTTGGTTGGTTTCCTGATCTTCTACACCTCCTGCTACAACCAAATGTACATTTTTCCTTTTTTATTCTGATAATCCCTATCATCCATCCTTTGTTTTCAACTTTTCCTCTTCTGATGTGAAATGTCTTGAATTTTTACATTCATTTATATTAATATTTAAATTTAACATTTATTTTGTATATGTTTAAAAAGTGTGAAACATACTAACTATATGTGAAATGTGTTTTAACTTTGATAATCACTTTATTTACTTATGTAAATCATATGTAAGATGTGTTTTAACTTTCATAATCACTTTATTTTCTTTTATAAGTCTTATGGGAAATGTGTGTAAATTTAAATTTTTATGTTTCACTTTATATTAAGAATGTATTCGTTTTAAAAGCCAACTATCTTGTATATGGACATGTTTTAAGTTTTTTACTTTTCACATTGAGCATGCTTTTAGTTTTCTGTATTTTTGTATATTTAACCTTTAACATTTACTTTGTATATGTGTAACATGAACAAACATCACATGAAAAATGTTTTAGCTTTGACAATCATTTTAGTGCACTTTGACATGTACATATATTTGAACTTTCACTTTGTGTGCATTTGTAGTACATGTTTATATTTGATATGTTTGGATAAAGTTCATGTATGTTTAAATAAATTTGCTTGAACTTATTTCATATGTGGTTCAACTATGACATGAGTTCATATTTTTGTGTGATATATGTTGTAACCTTGAAGTTAATTTTATATGAGTTTTGTTTCTATATTTGAAAGATAATTTTTTTATTCACTTTGTGTATTTTTGAGCTATTACAAGATCAGCTTGTATGGTGTACTTTTTAAATTTGTGATGTTAGCAAAGTCCATGTGTTTTGTATTTGCCATTTTAAAGGTAATTTTGTGCAGTGTTTTTATTTCAACTAACTTTGGAATTCACTTTGTGTCATGTCTTTGAATTAACTTTGAATTTCACATTATGTGAAAATTAATATTCACATTTACTTTATGTGGTGTTTGTTTGAACAAACTCTGACATTCATTGTGTCTATGTTTAAAAGTTAACTTTATGTGGTATTTATTTTACAACAAAGCTTTACATTCACTTTGTGATATGTGTGTGTTGAAGTAAATTTGACATTCCATTGAGGTCTCTTTGGATGGATACATAAGTGCTATTTATAATTTAGCACATTTTATAACTTTTGCATATACTTTATGTGGGTGTATATATTTTGACAATTTTTGAACTAGTGTTTATTTTTCTGTTGTTCTTGTGTGAAGCATGTTTGGAATTGTGTGTGGGAATGTTGTTTAATATTCAATTCATGTATATATGTAATTTTTTTTACATATACGTGTTTGTTTAGATCTATGTGGAGTATACGTGTTATTTAAATTGAAATAATTTTATGTTCAATCTAGTATTTGTGTGCACACTATTTTGTTTTTAAAATAATATACTATTCAAATTTTTCATTTTTTTCATTTTAGTTTATAGTGTACCTATTTAAATTTATGTAGAGTACATTTTTTAATTTGAAAATACTTTATGTTTAATTTGTACATGTGTTAATGGGCATAGTTTTTTATTTTTAAAATTTATTATTCACATTATGCGTTCAAATATATTTTTTCATTTCAATTATTATGTGTTCTCATGTGCACATATTTTTTTTAAAAACAATTTAACATTCTATGTGTAAATTGATACAAGATATGTATAAATATTTATAAATGTATATAACTATTTATAAAAATGTGTAAATATATATGAGTGTTTATAAATGATTATAAATGTGCATAAATAAATATGTATAGATGTGTATAAATATGTATAAATGTATATAAATATATAAAAATATGTATAAATATTTATAATTGTGTGTAAATGTATATAAATGTTTATAAATATTTATAAATATGTATATTTACATCAAGAGGTGTTCCTATACAATACAATGAGAGCACAAATGGGAATACCAAAATATCAATATGGTTAAAAAGATTTCTTGTCAATAAAAACTATTAGATTAAATTAATTAATTACAAAATATTAATAGTTAGGTGAAATAATAGTTGGCCAAAATAATAGGAAGCCAAATGGAAAGGCCAAAATAATAGGGTGCAAAAAAATAGGATCCAAACAATAAGGGTGGCCGAAATAATAGGGTGCAAAAAAATAGGATCCAAACAATAAGGGTGCCACATGGATGATGATTTGGAAAGGCAAAGGAATAAGAAAATGACACCTTTTAGGGAATACGAAGAGACTCTCTGAGATTATAAAAGAGTGTCTTCTCATTTGTTGGAAGTTCATTTCAAGAGCGAACAATCAACCAAATATAAGGTGATATTTTTGTTTTGTATTTAATAATTTGTTTTTTTAATATAGTTTTAGTTTTAGATTAAAATTTAATTTTAATTTTAGATTTGGAATTAGAATTAGATTTAGATTTAATTAGATTTATATTTCTCTTAGATTTAGATTTTGATCATTAATTCATTTAATATTTAGTTTTATTATTTAGATTTAGATTTAATTTAAAATATAGGGAAATGCTGCCATATTGGCTTAGATTTACATTATTTATATTACTCATTTAGAATTGTTTAAAATGGTGAAATTTTTTTAGTTTTACTTAATTAAAATTGGAAAATCTTTAAGATTTAGTTTTACTTTTAGTTTAGAGTTATTGTTAGATTTAGATTTAGATCATTATTTCATTTAATATTTACTTTTTTTTAGTTTTACTTAATTAAAATTGGAAAATCTTTAAGCTTTAGTTTTACTTTTAGTGTAGAGTTAGAGTTAGATTTAGATTTAGATCATTATTTAATTTAATATTTAGTTTTAATATTTAGATTTAAATATAAATATGGAGGGGAATGCCATTATATTATTTTAGATTCATATTATATAGATTATTCATTTGCAATATTCATTTGCAATAGTTTAAAATGGTGAAAAATCTTTCTTCTTCCTTATTTAAAATTGGAAAATCTTTAAGATTTAGTTTTAATACTTTATTTTATATAATTTTTATATTTAATTTCTATAATAAAAACTATTAAATTAGATAAATAAGTTACAAAATTATAAATTTAAATAAATCATAAATTCTAATGCCAAGATAGAAAATAATAGCTGGCTGAAATAATAGAAGCCAAATGGCAAGACCAAAATAATATGACCCAAAAAATTAGTGGCGTCACATAGATGAAGAATAAGTTAAAAATTTAAAAAACATTGGAGTGTTTTATATTTTTTTTTATATTTTAGAGAGACAAAGGAATTAGAAAAGGACCTTTTGAGGAACATGAAGAGGCTCTCTTTGATTATAAAAGAGTGTCTCCCCATTTCATTTGTAGGAAGCCCATTTCAAGAGAAAAAACCAACCAAATATCAAGGTGATATTTTTATTTTATATTTAATAATTTATTTTTATGTAGTTTTAGTTTTAGTTTTAGTTTTAGTTTTAGATTTAGATTTAGATTTAGATTTAGATTTAGTTTTAGTTTTAGTTTAAGTTTGAGTTAGATTTAGATTTATATTTATCTTAGATTTAGATTTTCATCGTTATTTCATTTAAAATTTAGTTTTAACATTTAGATTTAAATTTAAATATGGAGGGAAATGTTTCCATATTGGTTTAGATTTATATTATTTAGATTATTCATTTAGAATGGTTTAAAATGGTGAAAAAACTTTTTCTTCCTTACTTAAAATTGAAAAATCTTTAAGATTTAGTTTTAATATTTTAAGATTTAGATTTAGTTTTAGTTTTAGAGTTAGATTTAGATTTATATTTCTCTTAGATTTATATTTTGATAATTATTTCATTTAATATTTAGATTTAAATTTAAATATGGAGGTCAATGTCACCATATTACTTTAGATTTAGATTATTTAGATTATTCATTTGCAAAGGTTTAAAATGGTGAAAAATCTTTCTTCTTCCTTATTTAAAATTGAAAAATCTTTAAGATTTAGTTTTAATACTTTATTTTATATAGTTTTTATATTTTAAGAATTCCTACAATTATATTTGGTTTTGAATATTTGATGAAAAATATGGAGGGCTATGTTTTCATATTATTTAATTTATTAAATTTGATAATTAGTTTGAAAATCCTATATATATTTTATGCAGAGAGTATTTATGATTTAATCTATAATTCATTTATCTAGATCACCGAGAGAAGAAGGGGTTGCATGCTTGTATTTAGAAAATGCAAGGAGGATGCTAACAAAGGTTGCTGAGTAAGGATTTGTGCTTTCTTGCATTAGATTTAAAGTTTGTAAATCTTCTTCAGCTGCTATGTCTATGCTTTCACAATCATTCTACAATGTGCAGAACATCCTACTAGAAGTATGGAGAATGACGCCAAAGAATTTGATTTAAAATATGTCAATGAAATTTTCCACAAATCTATTTTATGGAAATCTTGCAATCATTGCATGTCATTGGAGGCCATATTTTTGAATCAGTGGAGAGATTAGAAATTTTAATGTGACCAATAAACTGGGTTGAGATGATCAATATAAGGGGGTGAGCTAAATTCAATCTAATGGATATGATTGAATTATATATGTTGTCATAAAGATTATGAAAAAAGATGAGAAAGTCCAAGATTTAAGGGACCCTATTAGAAAGATATTATTTCTATCTATTTTTTGTCTTCACATTCAATTATAAATTTTATGATGTTTCTATTATTTAATTGACAAAGATAATATGATTAGCATAGAAAGGGGAAAATATATATCTATCATTGTGCAAACAATAAATTTTCTAGATAAATACTTCAAATTTAAATAAGTGATATTTTTTGAATTAATGACCTATAAGGAAGAAAGAAGAAATGACCAAGAGGTCTCTTGAAATATTACCCTAAACTGAATTCACACTTTACTCCTTGAACACTAAACCAAATTAAATACTAACCTTTGAAAAAATTGCAATCTTAACCCTAATCTTAATTAAATTTTATTTCAAATTAAATTTTATACCTAAAATCTTAGTTGAGGAGAAACCTATTGAATAAATAAAAACAACAAACCTTGAAAAACTAGATTGAACCTCAACCTTAACTCTATATCATATTACACATTAAAACCCAAGATGAACCTAACCCTATCTAATACCAAAAAAATATGGTCACTTGATAAATTAAACCCTAAACTTAACTCTAACAATTATACTAAACCAAATTGAACTATAACCCTAATTTTAAACCTAGCTAAATCCTAACTTATATAAAATCCAAATAAAATGATCCTTGAAACCTAACACTCAACTTAACCCTAATCCTTATACATTCAAATTATAACCCTAACTCTATCTCTAATTGAACACTAATTCTAACCCTAAATATAATCATACCTTATCCATAATCAAACCCTTACCATAATCAATACCTAAGTATAGTTAAATTTAACTCTAACTATAACTCAAATATTTCACTCTAATTGAATGCTAACCCTAACCTAACCTTAACTCTAGAACCCTCATTGTGCTTCAACCATAACACTAATTGAACTACAACTATATCCCTAATTGAACCCTAACCATAATTTTATCTTTATTATAACTATACTCTTAACCCCAACTCTAATATCCACCCTAACCAAATCATAATATGAATCATAATAATAGCCTAATCTAAATCAGGTATCAAAAGTGTAATCAGAACCTTAACCTTAGTCCTAACCTTAACCATGATATCAACTCTAACCCTAACCATAATCCTAATCCCAACCCTAAACCTAAACCTAATTCTAAACCTAATCATAATCCTAACCCTAATCCTAAAACTAACCCTAAAACCTCTCCCCAAGTATAATATTAATTATAATCCTAAATGCTAAACCAAGATCCTAATCCCAACCCTAACAAATCGTTAACCCTAACTATGAAACCCTAATCTTGAAAAAACCCTAACCCTAACCCTAAAAAAACCCTAACCCTAACCGTAATACCCTAACCTTAATCCTAACCATACCATAGATCATAAATACTAAACCCTAATCCTAAACTTAATTGCTAAACCCTAATTCTTAATGTTAAACCCTAAATCCTAAATCTTAAGCTAAACCATAAACCTAAATGGTGAACCCTCAACATAAATGCTAAACCCTGAACCTAAATGCTAACCCCTAAATACTAAATTGTAATTATAAGATGAACCCTAAATATAACCATAATTCTAACCATGTCATGCATATAAACCTTTATCCTAACCCTAACCCTAATACTAACCAAGATGTAAACCATAACCCTAATGATAATCCTAATCCTAAACCCTAAATCATAATCCTAATCATAACCACAACCCTAGCCATAATAATAACTATTAGATCTAAACCGTCACTTTAACCATAATCCTAAACCTCATGCTGGACCTAAATGCTAAACCCTAATCCTAACACAAACCCTCAAAATAACCATAACCTGAACCATGCCATGAACTTAAACCTTTATCCTATTCCTAACCCTAATACTAACCATAATGATAATCGTAATCCTAAGCCCTAATCTCAACCATAATCAAAATTCCAACACTAACCATAATACTGACCATGATGTAAACCCTAACGTTAATGATAATCCTTATCCTAATCTTAATCCCAACCCTAATCAAAACCCCAACCATAACCATAATGGGTATGTGCAGGATCATGGTATGCCAAAAAGTGGCAATGTGAAAAAGAAGTCCTGATTGATAGACTCTTTGAAAAAAAAATATAACTTTCAAACAATATAATATTTTTAAAATCTGAAATATATATCACATTCTATGCTTCACCTAATACAATAATAATAAACAATCATTCCAATTTGATCAAGTTTAGACTAAGTTAAGGTGGTCAGACACAAGAGTTTTTATATTCAGTAAAATTTGTAGTAGAAAAATCATAATTCATTATTTACTTAGAAAAAAATATTAAAAAATATACATCACATCCGGACATGATTCTACTACTTTTATCTAGACTCTTATAAAAAAATATTATCATTTGATTTTGTTTAATGTGGTCAGACATACACCTATTTGTTATCTTTGTAGTCCTGATTGATAGACTTATTGAAAAATAGCTATAACTTTCAAATTGTGTAACAACCCTTTTCCAAAACTAGGACCTTCCTGCTTTAGAGTTGGGGGCATAGATAGTAGTAGCAACCCTTTCAAAATCCAACTTAACATGAACAAAGTTAATGCTTAAGCAATTCAGATCCTCATTTATCATTGTCCCCCTAACATGATTTTGATTTGAAAAAACAATAACCCCTCCTGAAGCGCCTTCAGAGCTAGTGCCCACCATACCACCATTTTTAAATATTATAATTTTTCAACCTTATCTTTCCCCATCTTAGTTTATTGAAAAAAAATAATATCAGGTTTGTAGTCTTTTACTAGATTCCTAAGGATGTCTTGCTTATGAGGGGCATTCAACCCTCTTATGTTCCACGAGATGAACTTCATTTCTTGACTAGAGTACAGACTCCCTGGATAGTAAGTTGCTTACCATCCACAATGTCCTTATTACTTTCTCTTTCTATGATCTCTTTGTTGTTACTTCTACCTTGGGTTTTTTTCTAAGATCCAACATCCGCTTTAAGACCCTTAGTTCCCTAGTCCGCTTTACTTCTTTTTGTGACACCCTTGAATCCAGGGGTGATTAGTTTGTTCTCCTTCTTTTTTTGTTTCTTCCCCTTTTCAATAGTCCAAGGTTCCTTAATTCAATTTGCTAAGGGATCTTCACCAGCAACAAGATCATCTTCACTACTACCCGACAGGGTGTCAGGAGTAGAAGAAGAGTCATCTTCATCAAATTTTAGTTCCTCAACAAGAACTCTATCTTCCCGGGAGCCACTCTGAGAGTCATTAGTAGTATCTCCCAAAATAGGGACAAACATCATGATAGGAACATAATCATCACTAGGATTTCTAGTGCTAGAAACTAAGAAGGGACTGACAAGAGATTCTGAAATATGAGAGATTGAACCAACAAGGTTACTCGCACTAGGGGCAAAATCCATGCAAGAGGTAGCCAAAGAGTTTTATTTATCTTTGTTGATTAGTGTATTTGATTATATTTCTTTCTTTGACTTTTGTAGGTTATCTAAGGAATAGACATAAGTTTTTTCCATATTCTCAGTATTTTCTATTTCGGTTGGATATAGAGCTACAACACTCCACACAGATGTCCACACGTCAAACTAGTGTCCTTGGTTGGGACACTCAAATTTGGATCGAAGACTCTCTATCATCTGGTCTTTCGATTGCTAAAACTAAAATGCTATTTTCTTCATCTATAATAGGATATTTAAATACTAGTTTATCTAGTTTGGAGGTATATGAATGCGTGTTGTGAAATTGTCTCTCAAGGGAACATAGTTTCCTTTAGACACGGTCAAATTTAAAACATTACACACCTTCCATATAAAATACCACTTTTATGATCTCTAATATGAATGTTGTATGATCTCTAATATGCAATTATAAAATAAAGCATGATTCTATAAATTTGAGAGTGAGCATTAAATTTTATTTACCATTCTTACAAATAATAATTTTTGAAAAATAACTAGAAAATTCTATATGTATATTTGAAACAATTTTATGTAGTTGAATTTAATTATATTTATATATGTAATTTGATTAAAATATTTTTTCATTTTGGTATTCTAATGTTGGAAGATACAATCTATAGTCATGATGTGTTGATAATGTTGTATTTATACACATGCATGTTTTGATTGTGGTAAGATACTGATTAAGCCATAAGAGAAGGGACACAATATATCTACTATACTTGTGGGATTGTGCTAATCTATCAAACAATTGGAGGAACTATCCTAGCAAGAAAATGTCAAGATTTGTGGGGTGCACATGGTAGAACCAACACTATAGATTCCTTTCCTCTTTCAATTATGGAGATAGGGAAATGAAGATGAGGTGCAACTTGTATATAAAAGAGATTCCATTTTATGGGCTGATTTACCTTTTTTATAAGAGATATAGGTCTACGATCAACAAGAACAACAAAATTATGAAAAAATGTGTAGAAGATAAATGCAATGAGGGTGCCTTTATCTTTTTTATGTATAGGGAGATGACGAATGAAATTCACTAGTAAAATTTTTATAGAATTATTAGCAATGAGAGGTTGACCCAAATATGAGTACTTTTTTTAATCTACTGTGGGACTAAACATAGGGATAGGATAAGATTTTAATGATGGGGTGACCAAAGAGAAAGAAACTCTAGGGGAGGGAGAAAGTGTTGAAGAAGAGGACCCTAGATGACATCTTAAAATTTGATACGGTTTGACTAATAGGTCATCTTGTTGTTGTAAGGGTCCTAAAGTTGAGTTAGATTCTTTTCAATAGTTGATGTTGATTGACACTACACTATTTATTAGGTAAATCATATTGATCTAATTATTAAGTGACTTATTATCTATTTCTTCACTTAAGTTAAACTCTAGGCATATAATGATTAATTCTTTTATTAACTATTATTATACAACCTAGGTTTCCTTTTAGGATTTTGATATCCTTTTATAAGGATTGATCTCTCTTGTAAATAAAAGAACATTCATTTTTAATTGATTACAACTTTTGTTTTTGCACACCAAGAATGTCTCTTGTTTGATGGATCCTTGCATTCAGGCCTCCATAGGTTTTACTTCTCTCTTTCAATGCTAGGTGTTTTCATGCAGGTGTTCTTGGGAGTTGTGGGTTTTCTTATCATAAACTCCAACATGTGTTATTAGAGTTTTAGATCTTCATGCCCCTTTCTTCTTTCTGGTTACTTTAGGCTCAAACGGACCTCATTGTTGAGCTCAAAGTACCCAAGAATTCCTATTTCCATGTAAAATTTGTCCAATTTGGAAAATTTTGGAATTTGAGGAAATTTTCTTAGTACCAAGGTCATATGACCCTAGAACACACTTTGAGGCATGAGTTATACTTTTTTTTTTGTCTTGGAAAGCACACTGAGCACAACCTGGGTGCCCCTCGATGTCCACCTTGTGGTCATCATGGAGCAATAATGCGGTTACCACCTATGGTTAAGACTGGTGGGCCGCGGTGATGCTGCAATCACCATTGACATTACCACCAAGCAGGCCGTAATAACCACCTCTATAACTACCGACAGTAATCACCATGGTGTCTGATGGTAACTGCAAGTTTATAGCCTCGTTCGCCAAGAGTAAGGTCATGTGGTGACCAGGAGTCAGTTTCTCTACCCCAAGCAACTAGCCCCCTGGTCATGTGGTGACTAGGGGCCTAGTTTTTTGGCCCCCAGGCCCTGGTAATTTTTTGTGGTGATAGCCATATGGGTAAAAGCACAATATGTTGTTACCCTTTTACAAAGGAAAAGGGTAACAAAATCAAAGTTGTTGAACTTCAATAATATAAAAATGACATTTATGTTTGGAATTTGAAGATGATGTAAACTAATTAAATGTGATAAACTAAATGAAGGTTATGACTAATATTTTTAATAATTGTTTTTGAATAAGAATTAATATATTTTTTTAGTTTTTAAAGATGATTTTTCAGTTTCTAGAAAATGCTGAAAATTAAGGGTCTTATTCCCACCAAAAAATATATGTAAATAATTTTTTTTTTCCCTAATTTCTAAATATGTCATAGATGACATATATAGCTAGTGCAAGAAGAAATAAAAAATGGTTTGTGACCTATATTTTCTCTTTTATAACAATTCAAATTCCAACTCACTGAAATGGACAATTTTCATCTCCCAACATATTTTTCATAACAAATCTATCCCAATCAAAAAAAGAAATGTATAATCTTGAAGAGGACTCTCTCCTCTAGTGCACCATATGTTTTTCAAATTTATTTAATATAATTTACTATTTTTTTCTTTCTTTGAATCAACATATCCTTGACTGTTAAAATACCTACCTATAATTTTTTTTAATTACAATAAACTATGTCTAATAAAAACACTATAAAATCTGTATGAGGATATTCTTGACTCTGATCTCTACAAAAGGGTATTTTTTTATTTTTAAAAAAATATCATTAAAAGGATTAGGAGTTATTGAAAAGCTACTTTTATGAAATAATTTTATTTTTATGGTAATTGGACCCAAAGTGGTATAAAACATGCATTTAATTGACATTTTCACTTGGAAAAGTTAAAGCACTTATCTAACTTAGCTAGAATGAATCTAGCTAGACCATATATTTGACCAAAATTAATTTTTAGTTAGAAATACTAAAATTTAGATGTAATGATAAGTTAGCCTAAAAGGTGACACATGATTGTGCTTTTACCCATATGACCATCAAATTTAGCCTTGCATTTTTCTGCCGTCAACACACATCAACATTCGTCATGCACCATTTTGGGCCATCTAGAGTATCTATCAGTTTTTTGCTCATAAGTTGAGCATACGGTGTTGAAATTGGGAAAATGAGATATCATGAGAAATCTATTTTCGAGCTCTATCCAAATCTAGAGGTTTGAATTTCTAATATTTCTTTTTTGATTATGTTTTCTTCTATGAAAGACAAAATTTTTTTTTGTACTCTGGGAGCCATATCTTGTGCATCCAGACTCCATTTTTGGAAAATGAGATATCATTGGAAAGCTTGTTCTATAAGCTTTCCAATGCTATGAGTCATTTTTCAAGATTCTACACCAAGGATATATATATATATATATATATATATATATATATATATATATATATATATATATATATATATATATATATATATATATATATATATATATATATATATATATATATATATATATATATATATATATATATATATATATATATATATATATATATATATATATATATATATCTATATCTATATCTATATCTATATCTATATATGGCATTTCTACACTCCGGTGAATATCTTGGATGTTTCATGTCCTGGGATCTCTACCCTGTATGGGATGGCTCCTCTTTGGTTGTTCTTCTTGTTTCAACAACCTTAGCTCTTCTTTTAGCATTGTATACATCATTTTGTAACTATTATTTTATACAAACTTGTTGAGACAATGTTCGATTCTATTGCATGCTTGGGATCTTGTACATCTTTGTGCCTTTTTACTCACACTACATTATAAAGTTCCATGAGGGGCTTGATGCTTGATTTGTTTTCCATCTAGCATTTTCAAGTGAGTGTTGCTTCCATGACATTAGCCTCATGCTTTATCAATTGTACTTTCTCTACACCTTCGATGTTCCCAATTCTTGGTGATGTAGTTCTTATTGGCTAATCTTTTCAGTGTACCTATCACCTCTACCTTGTAAGCAATATGGAGGGGTTTCTAATATTGGTTCTTTTGCTTCCTTGGTTCAATGGAGTAAGCTATGTATTCAGTATTTATTCCTATGTACTAGGAAGATGCAGTGGCTAGGTACCTATGCATTCTGATGAGATGGATCATTTACCATATGGACACTCTTTCATTCCTATTGTTTGGAGGCACTCTTCCATATTTGATTGATCAACTCTTCAGGCTTTGGTGTTTTATGCTATATGTATCTTCGAGTTTAGTTGTTTACCTTTGTTTTCCTTCTGATTCAAGTAGTGTCATTTGAGGGCACTCATGCAAATTATAGTCTTATCTACCTAGTCATGTTCTATTATAGTTGAGGTTCTTCAGATTAGAAGTTACCTTTTGACAAAGTTTGGAGCTTCTTTCTTTAGTGATGTTCTGCATACATTCATTATTTGTTCCTATTTTATGGAACATTCCCTATTTTTGGAGGCTTCTTCAGTCCTTCACTAGTCTTCATCTCTTTTTGGAGTAGAGTTTTTCTCATGTGGTTTTCTCTATTTTTCTTCTTTATAGACACTCTCTTTTATACTTGGGTATGTGATCATACATTTTTTGATGGGACCCATTTGCTTTCAGTAGCAGTTCTAGGTTTTTAGCTACTCCCTAAGTTTATTTTAAGGGGGGTGTTAGAGTAATAAGTTGGCTTTTTAATTAATAAAATCATAATGATTTAATTATTAAGTCACTTATTATCTCTCTCTTTACTTAATCTAAACTTTAGGCATATAATGATTAATTATTATTATGCAACCTAGGTTTTCTTATAGGGTTTTGATCTCATTTTATGGGGGGGTTTCTACTATTAATTATTATTATGTAAGCAATATGGGGGGGTTTCTACTATTGGTTCTTCTACTTCCTTGGTTCAATGAAGTGAGCTATGTATTTAGTATTTGTTCCTATGTACTAGGAAGATGTAGTGGCTAGGTACCTATGCATTCTGATGAGATGGATCATTTACCATATGGACACTCTTTCATTCCTATTTTTTGGAGGCACTCTTCGATATTCGATTGATCAACTCTTCAGGCTTTGGTGTTTTATGCTATATGTATCTTCGAGTTTAGTTGTTTACCTTTGTTTTCCTTCCAATTCGAGTAGTGTCATTTGAGGGCACTCATGCAGATTATAGTCTTATCTACCTGGTCATGTTCTATTATAGTTGAGGTTCTTCAGATTAGAAGTTACCTTTTGACAAAGTTTGGAGCTTCTTTCTTTAGTGATGTTCTGCATACATTCATTATTTGTTCCTATTTTGTGGAACATTCCCTAGTTTTGGAGGCTTATTCAGTCCTTCACTAGTCTTCATCTCTTTTTGGAGTAGAGTTTTTTTCATGTGGTTTTCTCTATTTTTCTTCTTTATAGACACTTTCTTTTATACTTGGGTACATGACCATACATTTTTTGATGGGACCCATTTGCTTTCAGTAGTAGTTCTAGGTTTTTAGCTACTCCCTAAGTTTATCTTAAGGGGGGTGTTAGAGTAATAAGTTGTTTTTTTAATTAATAAAATCATAATGATTTAATTATTAAGTCACTTATTATCTCTCTCTTTACTTAATCTAAACTTTAGGCATATAATGATTAATTATTATTATGCAACCTAGGTTTTCTTATAGGGTTTTGATCTCCTTTTATAAGGATTGATCTCTCTTGTAAACAAAAGAACATTCATTTTTAATTGATTGAAAAATTTGTTTTTGCACATCAAGAATGTCTCGTCTTTCATGGATACTTTCTTGGGCATCCATTGCATTTTCTTTTCTCTTTCTGTGACAGGTGCTTGCATGGATGTGTTCTTGGGAGCCGTGGGTTGTTTTGTCATCAACTCTAACAGGTTAGGCCATTTGTACATGGAAACAAAAATCAACACATGACAATGAGTAGAAAGTGTCTATCTATACTTTCCCGATTCCTTGGACCATTTTGATACAATTTCTTAATTGAGTAATAGTTGATAAAATTTAGAAGGAAAAAGTGAACAAACCTATTTCATTATACCATTATGAAAATAGTTATAAGAGTTTTCACTAAATGGCTGGTAAATGATCTACACTATCAACCTTTGTTAGAAAGGCTTGGAAATCACTTCTAAATTAGGAATCTCCTTCCAATTAAAGTGATAAGTTAGTTACATGATCTAAATTATATAAAAATGAATAGAGACATGACCCTAACAAGGGTATAGGTAGAAGACTTTATTTTATATAAGAAATAGTCTTAGAATCCTTGATTTATTAAATTTTATCACCATCAATAAATATTATGACCCACTCATAGATAAAATCATCCATGTTCAAGATTAAGAATAGTAATTAAGAGTGGACTATAATGGAAAATTGTTATAAATACCACCTAATTAGTATATGGATAGTACAAATTATGGATACCCACATTACTCTAGGATATTGAAAAAATATCAATTACCAAAATATAGGAATGGGTAGATAACAATACCAAAATATCATAGTATGGTATACCACATCTTAATTACCTATGGTAGTCAACATATTAGGTGAATGGTCATTAGGAGGTTATCGTATGAGTGGTAGACCAATGAAAACATCTCTCTTAGTACGAGTCATAAAATCAACATGAAAAATGGATAGGTACAAAGTCTACTATGAAAGGTTCACATTACCAACCATATACTATCATGGAAATTATCCTATTAGATGTCCATGCTTAGTAAATTATTCTAACATATTTTATAAGAAAAACTAAATGATGGATTATATAAACATCTCAAGTCAAAATCTGTGTGTGATAGATCAATATTAAAGAAATCACTGGGATTATGTTGTCTACCAAAATATTCCTACCATTTTGAGGGAAAATTTCAATGACATGTTCCTCTTTGATTCCTCTTCTCAGATTTATATTCAGGGTTGATATATTAGGACTCTAACTTCTTATTTATGTTAATTAGTGTGCAATTTCTTGTACCTTTACACCTAATTTTTGTTTCATCTTATCCAATCACATTGAATCAATAACAAGGGGATAATTCTATCACATTCATTCATTCCCACCTCATATCTATCTCAATTAGTTTATAGCTAGGAAAATTTAATTACTTCCAGCTTAATGAAATGATTTATGGGAGTATGTTTGATCTCTAGTTAGCATGCCAAGTCCGGTGATCCTCATTTTCAGCACAATTCACCTGGTATATGATATATTTGAATGGGGATAGATCTGAAATGAATTGTCCAAGTTGGCAAGTGAATTATGCTAAATGTTAGATAGGTGAAAATAATATGTTATTTTATCACGTGTACACAAAGTATGATTTGATTATTTAATCTTGAACTTAAAATTTGTACGAACTATATTGTTGGGTTGTTTTAGCTCATAGATTCCTAATTACCATTTGAAATTTTCTTGTATTATTTCTCCTATTTATTGGTTGTTTGAAATATAGATCTTAATAGTGACTTTTGTAAGTATTATTATGCTACTAGAATAAATTTGGATCTCTTATTGGCGACACTCTTGTAATGGCTTAGATCCCACAAGTCTATTGTAATCATTGGTTAATAAATAACATGGAGTTTTTTTTAGGTGCAAATTTTCTGCTAGAATGGTTTTCCTCTACGTAAATAATTGTGATGTGATGTATTTCTTTAGTATTTTATCCTTTTATTTATATATGATTAGTGCAATTTTTATAGATGCTTCCTCCAATATATTAATAGATGAAGTATATTATGGGCCTTCAATTCCTATCAAGAAGAAGAGTACATGATTTTAAAGGCCAAGATTTGTAGAGAAAATGATACTTTCACAAAATAAAGAAAGAAAACTTTAGAAAAAGATTATAATGAATAGCTAAGTGTGCAATGAGTTGTTCATAGTGTCATTTTTTATTGAATTAAATTAAAATTTTAAATTATTTTACATTGAATAAAAGTGAATATGAATATACTTGAATCATATTACAAGTGCACACATCATACTATTTTTATTAGATAAGTAGGTATTATGAAGATCCTTGATCCCTTGTACAAAGGGAAAGATGAGATGTTAATCCCCAAAAAACACCAAAGAACAACAACATAACAACAAAAAAATAACAAACTTAGACACAATAGCTCTAGAAAGAAAACCAACCAACCTAAAATCAAGATGGTTTAAAAATAATGATCCAAAGCAATTTTCTTGATCATGGTAGTAGGATCCTCCTCCCTAAATCTAAGCTTCTTAGAAAAAGGAGGAGACATAAACTCAATGACACTTCCTTCTAGTGACCCCAAAGCATTATCCATCCTCGAGCACTCAAGTTTTTGAACCTCAAAAAAGGTGGGAATGGGCTTCTCCTTAAACTAGCATTTTATCCTTCTTTTTCTAAACAATGTGTTAGTTCTTAGTTTTCAAGAATAAATTATGTGCATGATCCACTATATTGCAAGCTTGAAAAATAATAAAGTCTTCAAATTCAACTTGTTGCACCCACTTCCCAAATTTAGAGGGGAAGGTGAGAACCACAAGCACACAAGCACTATAAAATAAAAAGTAACTTCATAAATAAAGTTATCTTATCAATAGTAGTATATTGCCCAATAGAATTGGAAAAACTCCTAAAAATCTTTTCATTCCAAAATTCAAGGGAAATTTAGGAAAATAAACCCAAATAGAAAGCTATAATATTTTCTTCCACAACTCAAAACCATGAGATTAATTTTGAAGAATAAGACCAGTCAAACCCATACTAGGGGCCACCAAGAAGGATTCTACAACAATCCTTCTCCTAATAATAGGGCACCTCAACCAAGCATCGGACTCACCCAAAATAGAATCATTAAAATCTATTTGGATCTACAATTCCTCAAAACCCTAACCACCCATGTGAGAAATAAAAAAAAGTCCTAATAGATAGAGACAAGGACAACCTCCTATTTCCCATCAATAGTAAGAATTGACATCAATAAGGGATTCATTAGAGCCTTTAGTAATCATAGCACCAACAAAAAGTGCCAAAACAAGGGTATTGAGCATCCCATCTCTCACTTTGTTTACAACAACTCTTGCATCTTCATCTTCTTTGGCCTCACCATCTTATTCCACGACTAAATTTGACCCTATTGTCTTAGACATGCTAGTTGTACTGATAGGGCAAGTAGTAGGGTAAAAACATTGTCACGTCAACAATTGTTTCTATCACCTTTTGTACTTTCCCTTTTTGCTTCCTCATTGTGCATACATATCATATTGTTTCTTAGGACTATGTTAAATGATATTCATGCGATACTTCAAGTGAAAGGATGACCTTGATCATCTTGACTAGATTTTTATTTTGTTTAACAAACAATAATCAAATAGTAGATGTTAAACATGATATTTGTGCATATCTTAAATACTCGTGATGATATACATTTGATGTGTTGAATTAAATAAAAAAAGTAATGATGATGGGGACTACCTTTCTACAACTAAATTAAATCAAAATAGTATTGATGAGAAAACTTATCGTTTTGATCAAATTGCTTGTAAATTAAATCCAATCCTAAGTTATGTGGAATACTATCTTGTATAGGAAGTTTTATATGTATGCCATGTAAGACATGCACAAATATTTTTTAGTTTTAATAATTTACCATTTAACATATAAATTAATATTAATTTAAAATATTTTTATTTTTATTATTTTATTTTATTTTGTCAACTCCATTACGATTTTAGTAAAATTTAGACTTAATTTTTCACCTAAATTTAAAATTTGTGAATATCTTAGATTTAATAGTTGGCAACCAATAAATATTTTTATTAAAAATTTAAGCCTCGCAACCTTTCTTTCTCAATATTTTTTAAAAAAATTAACTCTTATTTCTGAATCACCTTGTAATTAATTTATTTAATATTTTTTGTATTAGAAAAATTATTTAATTGATTTCAATCTGTTTACCAATTTATTTTTTTACATTTGAATAGATGAATGAATAATTTAAAAAATAAAATTTTAGAGTTTGTTAATTTGTTTTTAGTGTTCGAAAAAGCATTCTATTGAAAAAAAAAAACATTCCGAATTTTAAAAAAGATCATGTTACCGTTGGAGATGCTCCGTTTTCAACAAATATTGGGCGTTGATAGCAAACTGTTTAAATTGTTAACTGTCAATGGCGAGGAAGGACTGCCAATGCAGAATTTCAATGTTAATTGTTAACTGTCAATGGCGATGTCGAGGGAGGAGAACGAAAAGGAGGAAGGGGAAAAGGATGTTTACTTCTTCAAATCTCATGGCTGTATTGATTCTTCAAGAACGTTAACTGTAATTGGTGATTGATTTGGGCTGACTGAAATAGTATCTATCACTAAGCATCTGCAAGAAAATCTATCAGTGAGCATCTGCAATGGATAGTCATTACACTCAAATGTCTGTCATGGTGCATTATTTGAGCTTCAAATGAGATTTAACGTTGGATCCAATATCGATTTGCTGAAAGTTTTACTGTTTTGGTTGATTGGAATTGCATATAGGTTGGTTGAGTGTTTTGGTTAATTCTTGGAGGAGTTTCTGGTCATGGGTGATGGTGGCATTGCTCTGTTTTATTGCGGTTGCATTAATTGAGCTTCAAAAATAAGGTTTAATGGTGGATCCAGAGGTGGGGCATTTTGTATCCATTTGGATTGCATTCGCTGAAAGTTATAACATTCTGATTGATTGGAAATGCATGTTGAGTGGGTGTCATTTTAATGTGCCATGGTAGAATTGTTGTGTTTTAATGGGTTTGCATGTGAGTGTTCTGGGTTGAATTATGGGGAAGCCCTGAAGAAGTGCTCTGTTTCATGGTGAATAGGCTTCAATTGTTTTTTTAATGCTTGTGCTTCAGTTGTATGTTAGTTCCAGAGGGCCCGATTGATGCATAGCTGGATTATGGAAAAGGAAGAATGGGTTGATATTGCAGGGAGATTGGATGACTATTTCAAGGGATCAATGGGAGAAATGCAAAATAGACAAGGGCTGGGAGCTTCAATCATATTGGCAGGTATTTATCAAATACTTATGCCCAAATTTCTTTTGCAATGATTTAGTTCTGCATCAACTGTTAAATCCAAAGTTTATTCGATTAGGAAAATGGGTTTATAAAAAAAGTTTCACTACATTAAGGATTTATAGTTGAATATGCCCCTGCATTTGGCTTGTAGTTCACGACTTTCATTTTATCAAAAAAGTTTCATAGCTGAAAGATAGCTTTTGTTTTCTTTATCTGTATTGTAGTGGTATGCAATGTCCAGCATTGATCCATTTATTTCTGGTTTGGAAGTCACTAGGCAATTCGTGATTCTCTTCCTTGCCAACAATGTCATCCATATCTACATGAATGTCTTGCTTGTCATCCTTCTGTTTGAAAGCATCATAATAGACGATGTTTTATACCATTACAAAGCATTTTATACCATTCCAACTCTGCCATAGAACTTTGGTTCTTGCTCAACTCGATGTTGAGTTTCTCAGTGTTCATTTTTCACCTTTCCAGCATTTCCTGCTTAAAAATCGAAAGTCTCAATCTCAGTGTCTAAGAGGAAAGAATATGGAGAACTAAAAATATACCAGAGCTACAGAAACCAATGGTAAAATGGAACTATTAAATTCATTTCAACAGATCTTGAGGTGTAATAACTAATAAAGCGAGCCAGAGGCTCTGATAATTTAGTAATTCATTTTATGAATAAAGCCAATCCCCAGTGGAATATGGAATGTCATAATGATAGGTGCCCTTAATATATTTATGAATGCCATATATATAAAATGATACAATTGGGTAATTTGTAATAGATCCCAAATGGTAGCACTTGGCATCTCACTTTAATCCCTGTTCCACCACGAGCACTTGCTTTACCACCAAAATCAATTTCTCCATTTTCATTACCCAACATACTGATGACTTCATATTCCATTCTGATATTATTTCATCTATATTCATCCTCAATTTATTTCCTCCCTCCTGTTTCTTGTTGGAAGTCATCATTAGCCCAAGTAGATTCAATCCTGCAAAGCATTCCTCTCTTATCTGGTGTTGTACTCAATCAAAATTACTCATCCGAAAGCAATCTAAGATGCAACAATGTTATCTTACCACTCAAGATAAGGACTACAATTCAGATATATTTTCTTACTTCCTGGATTCTTTCATGGATGGTGGTCAGCTCCATGATGAAACAAACAAGGATTTTACAGATTTCTACGAGAAAAACACTTGAACACATACAGGGTTACTGCTTAAGAATTTCACATGGATGAGATTTCTGCTGATGCATTTTAATTAAGGAAAACGAATGAAATAATGAACCAGAAACAAACTCTAGACAAACTTCATTATTCTTCTGTTTATTCAATTATTTTTTATTTTCAGGACTACTTCGATTACATTGCTTATTATTTATTTTTAAGAGATTCATCTGTTACATTTCCCGAGTAAAACAAACACAAGAAGTTGCTACATATGGACTCACTTTACTCCATCTAAAATTGCAATCATATCTGTGTGTATGATGCAAACTCAGACACAAACAATCGCAAAGACTCTCTTCATTCAAAATACAACTTAGATTAAAACAAAGAAACCAAATTACATATTCATTAAGTCTCCCTCTACATAATCTCCCTCTATACAGTCTCACTGCTCTACACATCTCACTTCAATCGGACCGCCTAATCTCATAACTATGCAGTCTCCTGAAGAATTAACTCCTAATCTCATTGGAAATGAATAGACTACGCATATTCATCGGCCATGCAAGGATCCCTTCCAACTCTTTTTCATGGTTAATATTTAACCATAGTTCCTGAAGCTGGGTCATATTGGCCAAATCCTGTGACCTCATGAATTCATCGTCTTCGATGGATAGATCCAACCAACCTGATGGCAGTGTTCTCAAAGCGATCAGCTCTGATATTCCCTTTGGAATGCGAGGAACCATCCTGGTAATTTGGAACATCTTTTAGGCAGAGCAAGAATCAAAAGGCTTTTTAGATGTCTCACACACTCCGGTACCTCCTCAATATTTGTACCCTGTAAATTCAAGACTTTGAGGAGCTTCATCTTTCCAATGCTTTCGGGCAACGTAATCTCATAACTATGCTGTTCCCTGAAGAAATAAAGCCTTAGGCATTTTTCTTAGCTCCACATCTGATAAATCCATCCCCATAAACTCCTCTGTAGCTATGATTTCCAAATCCATCATTGCATTTGAACTAACCCCACTGGAAATCCTCGTTGAATGCTTCGATAGATCTCGAGCTAAGTCATGGAAAGTATCCCTTGATCGTCCTACTAAAGGATACTTGAATATACGCCCGCTTATCCGATCATCCATCCTGACTGAATTTTCTCGCTCAGAGAGAGATTCTACAATGTTAGTCTTGGTGTAACGGTATGTTAGATGACCGTCCATATCATAAGGCTGCAATATGCGAGGCTGTATAGGGTGCTCAAAGGAAAGAGGATAAAAGGCCTTTCCTGTGTGTCTACGAATGCTAGAAATGAAACCCACAATCTTACTGCGCTGCTTAAACGAAAAAGCTGTAGGGATGTAGAGACTGACTTGAAAATCACTAGCAGGGGTAGGGGTCTATATTGGTGGTTACTACTCTTGTTTAATGGACCAGATTTGAATAGCACATTTTAGAATCTGACTTGTTTAGGCAGTTTGTTCTGATGTTCTACACAAGTTCTTTTAGTCTTTTAGTAAGAATCATCTATGATTTAATATTAGTCTATATTAGCGATTGCTACTCTTTCATAATGGACCAGATTTGAATAGCACATTCTAGAATCTGACTTGTTTAGGAAGTTTGTTCTGATGTTCTACACAAGTTCTTTTAGTCTTTTAGTGAGAATTATCTATGATTTAAGATGAATCAACCAAACAAATCAAATTTTAAGATACATTGTTTAAGCGCAACAATTATTGTCATATATTGAATTATTGGTATTGCAGCTGGACACACCATAGGATTATCCCGGTGCACAAGTTTCAAGCAAAGGCTATACAACTTTACAGGAAATGGACAGCCGGATCCCACTGTTGACCAGTCGTACTTAAGCAGCTAAGGACTTCATGTCTCCAGCTCGGTACAGACGACAACCAACCTCCGCATTGCATACTTACGATGTAGTGATTCAATAGGATTCGCTTGTCAACTGCCATCATTTGATATGAAATAACGGTATTGAAACAACATTGAGCTACTCATGGTGAGGAGCTTTGCCCCAATCACATAACTAAAGATAGGGTTATCAACGTGGCGGTTAACCATAAGGAAATCCTGCATGCGGGGATAGGGGTTTTTATATGAAGCACAAAGAATTAATAATTCTGAACATAAGAGAAACAAAAGTTGACCAAAGGATGAGAAATTTCATCCACACGAATATCAGAGATATGAAGTTCTGATCTAAATTATATCTGAGACATTAACAAATTAACAATACAATTAGCAAAGAGTTGTATGCGTCCTTTGATTGACCTACTTTGCACCTTTTTCCTTTTTCTTCTGCATGTCAATCAAAATATCAAAGGGGTACTATTACAATTTGAGAATAGCCATGATCAGATCAAAATCAGCAGCAACAATCTCTTTAAGCTGATCGAGCTTGGACTCCCAATCACATGGCATTCTGGTCTTTGCGTTACCGATTGCTTTAGTTTGCAAGTTTTTAAAGAATTTTAATAAACGCTTATTGTACATAGCCCGCAGTTATGGATTTCTATAAGACCTCATTTCGTTGAGGCATTCTGTCAAACAGCTCACCGGCCATTACTACGCTTCCTCATTTGGCATACATGTCTATGGTTGAAACTACAACATTTGATGAAATTCTTTTAGGCTTTGTAAAGACAGAAGTGATTGTTGAAGAACTGTAGCCAAGGATAGTGTTTTTCTTTTAATTTGGATTCTATAATAAAACGATCATTTTGTCAATCTGACGAAGCTTATTTAGTGCACACAAACTTCCAAGAGATTGAAATCAGATGTAGAGATGCTATGTCAGAAACACATTAAAATCAGAAACCACAACAAAACAAACATAAATATTTTTGAACGGTACTGATGCTCATATGTTCAGGTGCTCCTGCACAAATTGCCTATATTTCTCTCTTATTGACATGAATCATAGTTTGAAAATTCGGACTTGAACTAAATTTGGCAGCCCAAAATTTGAACTCAAATTAAGAACTTGCAATGGACTTGGTGGAAAATTTGGCAGACACTCAGAAAAAAAAAAAACTCATAATTGTACCAAAACAATTAATGCATTTAATAAACATAAAAGTCAAATTTGGCTATCAATTTATCATAATTAAAATTTGTCTATCTATAAGACTATTTTGAACCCGGTTCAGATTCCAGTTTCAATGAGCCTGGAATCGAGGTCATTGTTATTTGATTGTGGGTTTGTCCAAACCAAATTGGGCAAAATTTATGGGAACGCAAAACGGATCCGTGTGATTTTGACCATTTTTTTTTCCTTATTTTAATTTAACTAGAAAGAGCAATAAACACAAAAACGTTGGTTTTTTCATGATCTTCTACACCTCCCGGTACAACAAAATGAACATTTTTTCTTTTGTTAGTATTCATGATGACTATTCTGATCATCCCTATCACCTATCCTTTGTTTTCAACATTTCCTCTTCTTTCAAATAATTTATAGATTTATTACTTTGAATTTCTAGCATTACATTCTAAGATTATAAAAGAGTGTCTCTTCATTTCATTTGTAGGAAGTTAATTTCAAGATGATATTTTTATTTTGTATTTAATAATTTGTTTTTTTATACAGTTTTAGTTTTAGTTTTAATTAAAATTTAATTTTAGTTTTAGATTTGGAATTAGAATTAGATTTAGATTTAGATTTAGTTAGATTTATATGTATATTTCTCTTAGATTTAGATTTTGATCATTAATTCATTTAATATTTAGTTTTATTATTTAGATTTAGATTTAATTTTAAATATGGAGAGCAATGCCTCCATATTAGCTTAGATTTAGATTATTTAGATTACTCATTTAGAATGGTTTAAAATGGTGAAATAAATTTCTTCTTTAATTAAAATTGGAAAATCTTTAAGATTTAGTTTTACTTTTAGTTTAGAGTTAAATTTAGATTTAGATTTTGATGATTATTTCATTTAATATTTAGTTTTAATATTTAGATTTAAATTTAAATATGGAGGGAAATGTCGTCATATTGTTTTAGATTTATATTATTTAGATTATTCATTTACAATAGTTTAAAATGGTGAAAAATCTTTCTTCTTCCTTATTTAAAATTGGAAAATATTTAAGATTTAGTTTTAACACTTTATTTTATATAATTTTTATATTTAACATTGAATTTCTATAATAAAAACTATTAAATTAAATGAATACGTTACAAAATATCACCTTGAATCTAATGGATATGATTGAATTATATATGTTGTAATAAAGATTATGAAAAAAAAGAGAAAGTCCAAGATTTAAGGTACCATATTAGAAAAATATTTTTTCTATCTATTTGTTGTCTTCACATTCAATTATAAATTTTATGATCTTTCTATTATTTAATTAACTAAGATAATATGATTAGCATAGAAAGGGGAAAATATATCTCTATCATTGTGCAAACAATAAATTTTCTAGATAAATACTTCAAATTTAAATAAGTGATAATTTTTTGAATTAATGACCTATATGGAAGAAAGAAAAAAATGACCAATATTACCCTAAGCCGAATTCACACTTTACTCCTTGAACACTAAACCAAATTAAACCCTAACCTTTGAAAAAATTGCAATCCTACCCCTTATCTTAATTAAATTTTATTTCAAATTAAACTTTATACCTAGAATCTTATTTGAGGAGAAACCTATTGAATAAATAAAAATAACAAACCTTGAAAAACTAGATTGAACCCCAACCTTAACTCTATATCATATTACACAATAAAATCCAAGATGAACCTAACCCTATCTAAGACTAAAAAAATATGGGCACTTGATAAATTAAACCCTAAACTTGACCCTAACAATTATACTAAACCAAATTGAACTATAACCCTAGTTTTAAACCTAGCTAAATCCTAACTTATATAAAATCCAAATAAAATGACCCTTGAAATCGAACACTCAACTTAACTCTAATCCTAATACATTCAAATTATAACCCTAACTCTAATTGAACTCTAATTCTAACCCTAAATATAATCATGCCTTATCCATAATAAAACCCTTACCATAATCAATACCTAAGTATAGTTAACTTTAACCCTAACTATAACTCAAACATTTCCCTCTAATTGAATGCTAACCCTAACCTAACCTTAACTCTAACCCTAATTGTGCTTCAACCATAACACTAATTGAACTACAACCATATCCCTAATTCAACCTTAACCATAATTTTATCTTGGCTATAACCATAGTCTTAACCCCAACTCTGATATCCACCCTAACCAAATCCTAATATGAATCATAATAATAGCTTAATCTAAATCCTAACCAAAGTGTAATCAGAACCTTAACCTTAGTCCTAACCTTAACAATGATATAAACCCTAACCATATTCCCAATCCTAACCTTAAACTTAAACCTAATCCTAAACCTAAACCTAATCCTAATCCTAATCCTAACCCTAATCCTAAAACTAACCCTAAAACCTCTCCCTAAGTATAATCTTAACTATAATCCTAAATATTAAACCTCGATCCTAATCCCGACCCTAACAAATCATTAACCCTAACTATAAAACCCTAACCCTAACAAAACCCTAACCATAATCCTAAAAAAAACTAACCCTAACCATAATACCCTAACCTTAATCCTAACCATACCATAGATCATAAATGCTAAACCCTAATCCTAAACTTAATTGCTAAACCCTAATTCTTAATGTTAAACTCTAAATCCTAAATCTTAAGCTAAACCATAAACCTAAATGGTGAACCCTTGAAACATAAATGTGAAACCCTGGACCTAAATGCTAACCCCTAAATACTAAATTGTAATTATAATAGGAATGCTAAATATAGCCATAATTCTAACCATGTAATGCATATAAACCTTTATCCTAACCCTAACCCTAATACTAACCAAGATGTAAACCATAACCCTAATGATAATCCAAATCCTAAACCCTAAATCATAATCCTAATCGTAACCACAACCCTAACCATAATAATAACTATTATCTAAATTGTCACTTTAACCATAATCCTAAACCTAATGCTGGACCTAAAGTCTAAACCCTAATCCTAACATGAACCCTTAAAATAACCATAACCTGAACCATACCATGAACTTAAAACTTTATCCTAATCCTAACCCTAATACTAACCATAATGATAATTGTAATCCTAAGCCCTAATCTCAACCATAATCAAAATTCCAACCCTAACCATAATACTAACCATGATGTAAACCCTAACCTTAATGATAATCCTTATCCTAATCCTTGATCCCAACCCTAATCAAAACCCCAACCATAACCATAATGGGTATGTCCAGGATCACGGTATGCCAAAAAGTGGCAATGTGAAAAAGAAGTCCTGATGGATACTCTTTGAAAAACAAATATAACTTTCAAACAATATAACATTTTTGAAATCTGAAATATACATCACATTCTATGCTTCACCTAATACAATAATAATAAACAATAATTCCAATTTGATGAAGTTTAGACTAAGTTAAGGTGGTTAGACACAAGAGTTTTTATATTCAGTAAAATTTGTAGCAGAAAAATCATAATTAATTATTTACTTGGAAAAAAAATATTAAAAATATACATCACATCCAAATATGATTCTACTACTTTTATCTAGACTCTTATAAAAAAATATTATCATTTGATTTTGTTTAATGTGGTTAGACATACACCTACTTGTTATCTTTCTAGTGTTGATTGATAGACTTATTGAAAAATAGCTATAACTTTCAAACTGTATAACATTTTTTAAATCTAAAATATGTGTCACATTCTATGCTTTTCCTACTACAAGAAAAATATTAAAAAAAAGTCAATTTGATAAAGTTTAGACTAAGTTAACGTGGTCAGACACGAGAGTTTTTGTATTTTGGAAAAATTGTAGAAGCAAAATCATAATTACTTATTTACTTGGAAAAAATTACAAAAAAAATATGTCACATCCGAACATGAATCTACTAATTATATCTAGAATCTTGTAAAAAAAAATTATCATTTGATTGTGTTTAAGGTGGTCAGACATAAACCTACTTATTTTTTTCTCAAATTTTTATACTACTACATTGAAATTTGAAATTTTTAACATATAGAATAATTGTTTTTCAAAAAAGGCCTAGTATCTTAGAAACTAAATTCAATTTTCTACAGATTCTAGATTCTTACATATTTTTGATATAATATTTATAACTTGTTCAAATTCTTATGTCAACTTGCCTAAACCTGATTTTCTGAATTTTTATTTCCACTTAAGGGCCTAGTTTGGCATACCATGATCATGCACATACCCTAATACTAACCATAATATAAGCCCTCATTCTAACCATAATCCTTAGGCTAACCCTAATATTAACTCTAACTCTAACCCCAACCCTATACCATAACCATAATCAAAACCCTAAGCTAACCATATTAATACTTTCTATAATGTATGTCCTTACCCTAACCTTAATCCTTGCCTTAAATCCTAAACCCTAACCCTAATCCTTACCCTAACAATAAACCTTGATCAAAACTGTAATTGTAACATAAACCTAACTCTAACCCTAATAATTGAATCCTATATCTAACCCTAAATATTAACTATAACAATAATTATAACCCTAACCCTAGCCATAATCCAAAGCCTAACCCTAATCCTAAGTCTAAACATAATTCTAACCCTAACCCTAAACAAACTTCTTACACTAACCATAAACCTAACCCTAACGTTAAACCTTAGCACCAAATCCTAAATGTAACTATAGCCATAGCCCAAAGCCTAAACCCCAACCCTAATCATAATCATACTCATTAAATGTTGAACCATAATCATAAACCTAAACCACATCCTAACTATTATTCTAATCTTAACATTAATCTTAATCTTAACCCTAACACTAACCAAAACCATATACCTAGGTTTAATGCTACACCTTTATCTTAACTCGAACCCTAATACTAATCCTAATGTAAACACTAACCCTAATGATAATCCTAATCCTAATCCCTAATCTCAACCATAATCAAAATCCTAGAACCCTAACCTTGATGATAATTCTAATCGTAAGCCCTAATCCCAACCCTAATCAAAATACCAACCCTAACCATAATAATAACCATGATGTACAAACTCTATCCCTGATGATAATCCTAATCCTAAGCTCTAATCTCAACCATAATACTATCTACAATGTATGTCCTTACCCTAACCATAATCCTAACCTTAAACCCTATACCCTAATCCTAATTCTAACCCTAAAACTTGACCATAACTGTAACTTTAACCATAAACCTAACTCTAACCCTAACAATAATTTAAATCTAACCCTAAATATTAACTATATAATAATAATCATAACCCTAACCCTGACCATGATCCAAAGCCTAAACCTAATCCTAAGTCTAACCATAATTCTAATCCTAACCCTAAACAAAATTCTAACCCTACTATAAACCTAACCCTAACATTAAACCTTAACACCAAATCCTAAATGTAACTATAATCATAACCATAAGCCTAAACCCTAACCCTAACCATAATCATACTCATTAAATGCTAAACCCTAATCATAAATGCTAAAATATAATTGTAAATAGTAACCATAATCATAATAGTAATTCTAATCTTATCCTTAATCCTAATATTTACCCTAACACTAATCCAAACCATAAACCTAAACCAAATCTTGACCGGAATTATAAGCTTAACCTTAATCCTAATCTTGACCCTAACACTAACCCAAACCATAAATCTAAACCCTAACCCTATACGATAACCATAATCAAAACCCTAATCTAACCATAATACTATCTACAATGTATGTCCTTACCTTAACCATAATCCCAATCTTAAATCTTGTACCCTAATCCTTATCCTAACCTTAACCCTAAACCTTAATCCTAATCTTGACCCTAACACTAACCCAAACCATAAATCTAAACCCTAACCCTATACGATAACCATAATCAAAACCCTAATCTAACCATAATACTATCTACAATGTATGTCCTTGCCCTAACCATAATCCCAATCTTAAATCCTGTACCCTAATCCTTATCCTAACCTTAACCCTAAACCTTGATAAAATGTCATAATTATAACCATAAACCTAAATCTAACCGAATCCTAAATGTAACTATAACCATAACCAAAAGCCTAAACCGCAACCCTAACCATAATCATACTCATTAAATGTTGAACCCTAATCATAAATGCTAAAATATAACTATGAATGGTAAACCATAACCATAAACCTAAACCAAATCATAAGCATGATTCTAATCTTAATATTAATCCTAATCTTGACCCTAAAACTAACGTGAACCATAACAATAGATTTAATGCTAAACCTTTATCATAACTCTAACCCTAATACTAACCATGATGTAAACACTAACCCTAATGATAAGCCTAATCCTAAGCCCTAATCTCAACCACAATCAAAATCCTATAACCCTAACCATAATACTAACCATGATGTAAACCCTAACCTTGGTGATAATCTCAATCTTAAGCCTTAATCCCAACCCTAATCAAAATACCAGCCCTAACCATAATAACCATGATGTAAACCCTAACCTTGACAATAATCCTAATCCTAAGCTCTAATCTCAACCACAATACTATCTACAATGTATGTCCTCACCCTAACCATAATCCTAACCTTAAACCCTATACCCTAATCCTAATCCTAACCCTAAACCTTGATCACAATCATAACTGTAACCATAAAACTAACTCTAACCCTACCAATAATCTTGAATCTAACCCTAAATATTAACTATATAGTTCGATAATCATAACCTTAACCCTAACCATAATCCAAAGCCTAACGCTAATCCTATGTCTAACCATAATTTTAACCCTAACCATTGTGAGCCCTCTCCCCGACCCATCATATCATTATTGATCCATTCACATTTTGATACTTAATGATTGATACTTTGAAACACTTTTTGATCATCCTAACAGAGACTCATGATATTATATTTTATGATGATGATTACATTATGCAGACTATATTTTGACGTGGATTAGAACCTAGAACAGATGGCTCATTTTTGTTATACATGCTTAGATATGTGATTTGATGAGAAAGATTTAATCATGATTAGATTTGATTATTCCATGGATTATGCCCTATGTTAGGAAGTAGCATGGATAATATGCCATGGTGATTTATGAAGATACTATGTTTAAACATTAGTGAATGAAAATTGTAATTAGGAATTAAATTCTACATATTGATTAGTGTTTCTAATTATGAGTTGTATGTATGTATATATGTGTGTGTGTGTGTGTGTGTGTGTGTGAGGTAAAAGCACAATAAGTTGTCACCCTTTTACAAAGGAAAAGGCTAACAAAATCAAAGTTGTTCAACTTCTATAGTATAAAAATGACATTTATGTTTGGAATTTGAAGATGATGTTAACTAATTAAATGTGATAAAATGGATGAAGCTTATGATTAATATTTTTAATAATTTTTTTGAATAATAATTGATATAGTTTTTTAATTTTTAAAGATGATTTTTCAGTTGCTGAAAAATGTTGAAAATTAGGGGTCTAGTTCCCACCAAAAAATTATATGTAAATAAACATTTTTTCCTCTAATTTCAAAATATGTCATAGATGACATATATAGCTAGTGCATGAAGAAATAAAAATTGGTTTGTGACCTATATTTTGTCTTTTATAACAATTCAAATTCAAACTCACTAAAATCGACAGTTTTCATCTCACAACATATTTTTCATAACAAATCTATCTCAATCAAAAAAAGAAATATATAATCTTGAAAAGGACTCTCTCCTCTAGTGCACCATATGTTTTTCAAATTTATTTAATATGATTTACTATTTTTTTCTTTCTCTGAATCAACATCTCCTTGACTGTTAAAATACCTACTTGCAATATTTTTTAATTACAATAAGCTATGTTTAATTAAAACACTATAAAATCTATATGAGGATATTCTTGACTCTGATCTATACAAAAGGGTATTTTTTAATTTCTTTTAAAATATCATTAAAAAGATTAGGAGTTATTGAAAAGCCACTTTTCTGAAATAATTTTATTTTTATGGTAATTGGACCCAAAGTGGTATAAAACATGCATTTAATAGACATTTTCAATTGGAATAGTTAAAGCACTTATCTAACTTAGCTAGAATGAATTTGGCTAGACCAAATGTTTGACCAAAATTAATTTTTAGCTAGAAATACTAAAATTCAGCTGTGTTGATAAGTTAGCCTAAAAGGTGACACCTGATTGTGCTTTTACCAATCAACATCAATTTTATTACCTTGGACTATTGATGCTTGAGTGTAGTGTGCAGGAAAGAAAACTATGGAATTATTCGGAGAATCACGGCTAAACACATGTGAATTGAGTAAGCCAAGGTTTAATCTAATTAAGAGATTTAAACCTTGTTGTAATGTGATCTTTTTTGTAAATGTGATTTTTATGTGTGTTAATAGTTTATATTCATGTTGTTAATTGGACATGTCATTTGTGAATGTGATGAGTATTTTATGGTGTCACCTGATACTTGTATTGTCCTTCTACATGGTGACATGTCATATAGGGTTTGGACATGAATCACCTAATCTTATAGGGTATTATATTAATCCGACTTGCATGTAGATGTCTTCTAGGGATCACATCAAGTTGGAACTCGGATTTGAACTTTAGAGGTACTTTAGAGGGGTCAAAAGTGACCCTAGAGTGTATTTTTGGCCAAAATTAGCTAACCCTAGGGGGTACCTTGAGTTGGGGGATATTTTTTTATCTATAGGAAGGTCTAGATCACCATTATGGCCCTCCAAAAAGGCTACTTTTCAAAAGTGGCGAAAATGGAGATGGCCACATGTATTTGACCTTTCCCACACTCTTTTCTAAACTCACAATTAAGAGGGGGGACAAGAGATAAGGCCCAAGGACTAGACGACATGTCTCATTAATTTCTAGGTCTTGAGTACACTTTTGGAGGTCTTTTTAGAGGGATTGGAGATACTTAGTGGGTGTTCACCCACTCTCTAATTTTAGAGACACTTAGTGTTGGAGAAAGGAAAAGTCAAGGGATAAGGGCTCTACTCAACTTCATTCTTCCATTTGCATTGGACAAAGGTTGGTGGTCTTACCATGGAAACACTTTCTTTGTTTTGTAAATTTCATGTAGAAGATAATTTTATGTAGAATGTATTTGTAGGAATGTATACTTTCCTTACTATGTAAATGTTTTTTTTTGTTGTTGATTGTTGTTGGGTATGAGTGATTATGGAATGAATCTCTCTTTGTTTTTCTTGTTTTTTTATGCTTGTCCATGGGAGTTAAGGCATCACTAACCCTTTGGGAAGGGAAGTAGCAGCCTTGGGTGAAGGGGTTAGTTGGGCTCTCCATTGTAGTGAGAGTCTCTTCTCTTGGAGAAGAGGGATAATTTCATGGGGTATAGGCTTGATGAAGCCATGTTGAAAATAATTGCATTTGGAAATGGAAATGACAAGAAATGTATATGGTATGAATGATAATGTAGCCTTGGAAAGGCATGGAAACACTTTTGTGAAGCCACAATTTGAGAGTTTAATGTAGTTTTTCATATGTATGTGTTGTGAGCATTTGTTGTTGTATGCAACCGTTTAGCCCCTTGATTCTCTTCATTTAGTTATTATGAAGTTTTATATTGAAAAAATGTAATGAAGAGAATCATGTTCATTCTCCTTGTAACTCATATTTTTGGAATGCTACAAACTTGTATTTCATTATTATAATAATGCAAGTTGGAAATCAATGAAACGAATAGGTTCATGATTGAAAAGAAAATAATGTATTTTAGTTCTTAAAATGTAAAGTTTCATGTTGAAATTTCATATTAGAAGAATAATAATATTTTTGATAGAAAAAGTAGCAAGAGGGTGCTGGCCCATGGTATAGTAAGACTAGAAGCACATTAACAACATATTAGTAGCACTAGTCATATAGCATTTTAATAGTAGAAACAAAATTGTCTAGTCTACCTCTATAAAAAAAAACATGTAGGTCCTTTTCAATAAAAGAAAACCAAAGTAGCATAACCAGTAAGTAGCTAAAATATTAATAATAACAAGCCACACAAGGCTAAACAAGTGTTTTGAGAACTTAACCAGAAAATAGGAAATCAAAAAATGGGACCTGGGACTAACAAGCTCATGCAAGCACAAACACCTCATGGATAGCAGCAGCTAGGATCTCCCACCAGATGTTTGGACATGAGGGTCATGGCCCACTCTTCCTATAGGAACAAGAAGAGGTCTATGTTATCCTCATCCACTTCCAAATTACCACCAGCCATCTTCTCCTACATGTTTCACAGGGTCATAGCCAAAGCATGCATGACCTTGAGGGAAAACTTGTTCGAATCAGCAACTTGGGCTTTGATCTCTCTCATGTCCTGTTTGAGGTCAAGGATCTCCATATCTAGCTCATTGAACTTCTACTTGAGGGATGTTTTAAACCTGTCACTCTCCTCTGTCACCACTGTAGTGTGGTCAATGTGAGGGGATTTAGCCTATTGTGTGTGGGAAGAGAGTGGGGGAGGGGTATTGCTACGAGGCTTATCCTCCATCACCAGTGGGGGATTCAAAGGGGGAGTGTTTCCAGACCTAGGTGAGTTTAAGTGTTCAGGCAAGGATCCCTCAATCGAACTAGAGGATGCAGAGGTGTCCATATCCTTTGACTGAGACTTGTCCTCCAAAGTTTTTTCCCTAATAATTCTTCTTCATTTCTCCTTAGCAATCCTGTTAGATCATCAGATAGTAGCCCCCAAATCGACCTCCAGCTCAACCTGGTTGTCCAGATTTTTCCACTTTCTGGGGTTCCTCTCAGTTTTAGGGGTGTTGTTTACCCTTGTCGTATCCTTCACTTCCATGGACTCAGAGACATGGGATTCATCTAAGTTCTCCACTCTTTTAAAGGGGTTCCTCACACATCTCTTGTGGCTCTTACCTTCTCGGGAGACAAGGTCAATCTCCTGGATTTCTTGTAAAGACTGGGAGGGGGCCTGAGTGGGGTTGTTGGCTTCCGAATGGGAGACTTCTTGGGTTACATCCTTAATGATAAGGGGAGGTTTGGGTGGAGGGAAAATGGCTTTATGGAAGTTTTAGAGGTAGAGTAAAAGGCCCTGGTGAAGGATGGGGACCAGCTTCTTAGTATTTTTGCTCTCCTTAATGTCCAGGATGTTGCTTTCAATCGAGTGGAGGAGATAGAAAGGGATGGAAATTAGGTCTTTGTTCCTAATATGGTTGAGGAACGAAAAATGATAGTAATAAAACATAGTGAATTTACCTTTGAAGATGAAGTACTTTATGATTATATGACATACCTTGGGCCAAAATTTAGGGAGTTGCTTGTGGTTAAAGCCTCCAGACTTTTTTACAGGTTTCTCTCCCACCCCAAAGAACTTGTTTAGACTAGTTACGTCTGGTATCCAGCTAGTCTTCTTATACTTCCTACCCTCTATAGACATCCCCATAGCCTTAGCAATGACCTCTTTGTTTAGCTAAAAGTGCAAGTCCCCAATCAACACCTTCCTGTTATCCCTAGAGGACACGAATTGCTTGGAGGTTTTATCATCGTGGCCTCTCTTCATCCTTTCCATTAAACCCCAGATGCTATTGTCTTAGCAGTAGAAAGCCACCAGGGGGTTGGAGGAAAACTCCTCTTTGATCTTGTCCGGTGCAATGCACAATTTTTTTCCTCCCATGACAACTAGACCAGTTTTCACTACAAGAACCCTCTAAAAGTTGCAGAGCTAAGCTTCGGACACCACCATAAAGGCTAGGTTTCTTTGAGATAACTGCTTTATGAGAATATCATTCATAAGATGCTAGGGCTAGGTGATTTTTTGGCAATCCAGCTTTGTATGGAAAAATCCAATGGATCTCCAGGTGTAATAATTAGAAATTAAGCCAAATTTTCCCTTAGTGTCCTTGGTAACTGAGATTACCTAGTGATGCAAACAGCTATCCATCCCCACATACTTACGTAAAATTTAGTTATAAAAATTTATGGAGTTTTGTGCTTACATATTCATCACTATATTAATCATCAATATTGGCAACAACTTGTCTCATTTCAAACATTGTTGATGATGTATCTTTCCTTCCTGATCAGCCACTGGGTCTCCTTTGGTAGCTCACTGACTGTCTCCCTATTAACTAGCATGGCTTGCTTGAGCCCAATGGCAGCTAAAGAATCCACCACAGCATTACCTTCCTTGTAAGTATGGGATATAGTCATGCTTTGGAGATTGTTAAGAAGCTCCCGAATTTCCACTATTATGGTTTTTACCCACCATCCTACACTCGACCCTTTTTTGATGGCCTCAACAATAACTTTGAAGTCCCCCTCGATCATCAATACTCTGATATTCATGGAAATGGAAAATTTTAAACCCTAAAGTAATATCTTTCCTTCAACTTGATTGACAATATTGTTTTTGAGCGGCCCAATGTAGGCCAGCAGGCAATCACCATTGTGGTCTCCTAGCACTCCACCCCCACTCTGGGTAAGGTTATTAGCCGCACCATAAAAATTTAATTTGGTCCAGCCCATGGGTGGGGCAGCTCACTGATTAGCATTATGAGCCATTAACTTGGAGTTCTCGAACCTACTAAAGCCAGTCAATAAGTTCCATTTATCTATCATTTTGATTTCCCAGGCAGAGGGGGGTGCTAATGGGAGTTTCCAGTTAGCCGAGCCAACATTCTCACATAGGATCTTGGTGCCAAAATGGAGAGAGGCCTCAGGCAGGGACTCAGTCTCCCTAAAGATCTTGTTGTTATTTTCTTTCCAAATAGTCTAGCATATGTGCGGAGGAAGAAGCCGCCAGAGGAGCTAGAGGAGAGGATGATTGGAGGGGGATTGCTAGCCAGTGAATTGGTGAACATCCTTCCCAATAACCCAAGGGACTCCCAATTTTTTAGTAATTCCCTGCCAGATAGTAGATGAGTACTCATAGTGTATGAAAAGGTGATCCACAGTTTCCTCTTCCTTTTTGTATAGGACACATCTGCTAGCAAGAGAGAATCCTCTTCTTATGAGGTTGTCCCGAGTTAAAAATTTACCGTGCATAAGAGTCCACCAGAAGAAATTGATTTTTGGAGTAAGTTGTGGGATCCACACCTTACTCCAATCTCCTAGATTATTCTCCTCCTTTAGAAGAAGATTGTAAGTAGTCTTGACTGAGAAGGTACCCTCTTGGGTGGGATCCCAGATGGTGGAGTCTTGTCCTATAATTCTAGGTATCTTGACATTCCCCATGATTTCCATAAGCTCATAAGCCACTTGATTTAATTCAGGTCTATCCCTGACCAGAATAGCTAAATCCTTCCATCTCCTTTCAAACATGTAGTTAGAGACTCTATTACCAAGGGTAGGTCTAATTTAGTTCATGAGGGGACTGAAGCTTCCACCTAGGGTGGTGCAATTCTATATCAATGGGTCATGCCAGAATCTGATGGATCTCCCATCCCCAAGTTATGAAAAGACCCCCTTAGAAAGCATGGTTTTGCACTTGCAGATGTTAGTCCAGAGTTTGGAACCATTGGGAAGGTCATTATCCTGGAACATCATCCCGTAAGGGTGCCCTTCAAGGTATTTAGCTTCCATTATCTTACACCAATCTTCTTTCCTTTAAATTACCTTCCAAGCCACTTTCTTGGTGAGGGCTCTGTTTAGCAAGCCAATTCATCTATGGCCCAATCCGCCTAGTTGTTTAAGAAGGCAAACCATTTCCCAATTGACCAGGGACATCCTCCTCTTCTCTTCTGAGCTAGCCCACATAAAGGTTCTTTGAATCTTTTCAAGCCTATCAGCCATGTTTCTCTTGATATTAAAGAGGGATAGGAAGTAAATAGGAATCCCTTGGAGAGTAGAGGCAACCAACTGAAGTTTACCAATATTGCTTAGAATCTTCCCCTTCCAACCAACAAGTTTTTTCTGAGTTCTTTTCAGGATAGAATTCCAGAAGTCTTGGGAGACCTCTTTGATAGTGAGATGGAGGCCCAGGTAAGTAGAGGGGAGTGAAGTCGACTGACTGTAATACCCCAAAAATGGGCTATAGGTTCATTAACCTCCTACATCTTCAATTCGAATGAAATGGACAACGAAGTCCTAACCTAAGGCACATCTGCACATTATCAAAATCCTAATTGATTTTATCATAAATTCTACATCGGGGAATATTCCTAGCAATATTCCTATTTATTCTAATTATCTTTAATTTCATTATTATTTGGCGATGAATCCTATTTATCCTAAAGTTTGATTAATTGAATATTGTGAATATTTAATTAATTAGATTAATACTACCACTTAATTATTTAATTAGATTTAATTCTATTTATTCCTAATTATATTATTTAATTTTGACAATAAATCAAATCTCCTACAAATAATTGATTAAATATTTATTTAATTGATTAAATCCAAGTTGTCAATATTTAATAATATAGTTTTGAATAAAAGTTTGATTAAAATAATTGATTAACCCACAAATCAATTATTTTTAAATTTAAAATCACTTAAGTTGAAGATAAATCACTTTATTTATTTAATTAATTCATAATTAATTGTGCACATTCAAAGAGCAGTTAAACTTTAAATCATAAAATCAATTCAAGTTGTTATCTTTTCGAAACTCAACATCTATTTTGAGTTCAAAGTTGATCTAAACTTCTTATTTGAGTTAAAAAGTTGTTCTTGCATGATTTTGCATGATTTTATGAGTTAACTATTTCTAATTTCTTGTTAACTCAAAAATCAACCTGAGTTTATCAAGAGTGATTTATGACTTTTTCTATGCACCCTCAAGCCCTAGATTTCAATAAAATCAAGGCTCAGCTCTTTACAAATCATCCACAAAATTCGCATACTTACTCTAGTGAATTGACATCAGAGGAATCATCAAGCTTCTTGTGAATCAACATTTTGTGAGATCAATCTTGTTTTTAATTCATTCTAGTTTCATAGTTCATATCATTGTTAGCTTAATTTTCATATCATTTCAATCCATTTAGATTAATTTATTATCAGTTTTTCTCATCTTATTGCATTAAAAAAAAGAAGAAGATTAATTTGCATTCATATTTTATTATTTTCATCATTTAAATCCTTCATTTAGGTGTTGCATTGTCACTAATCTCGATCTAATCTGAGAATACCATACTCGCACCTACTAGAAGGCAGTAAATCACCTGGTTAGCTATATTGTTCTTATTTGCATATTTTGATTTTTGCTAACCTCTAATGTTTTATTGAAGTGTTGTGTTCATAGATAGGTACAAAATTAACATACACATTTTTGGCACGCACCATGGGGCAACCCACCTTAACATGCTGGTTTTGATTTTTTTTTGAGCTAAAACCTGAAAGTTTCAAAGATTTAATTTTATCTCCAAAACAACTTGGATTTTTGGTTTGAAATTTGTTTTGTAGGTTGGAGACATATCAGGGAAGCTTCAATAAAAAAATTAGAATTTTTTGAGATGTTTTAAATTTTTAATAATTTTTTTTTGATTTTCTGGAAAAAAATAATTTCTGACACAAATCAGCATATTTTTTAGAAATTTTTACATTTTTAGAAAGCTCTTTAAATTATACATGGGTTCAATTCTTTGTGTTTTAAATTTGGATGCAATATAATAGCTCAAATAGTCAATTTATAAAAACTAGTGTGTTTTGGTAAAATGGGTCTCTAGAGTACAAATGAAGTGTTTTTTCTAAAATTTTTACATTTTTGGAAAGCTCTCTACTTTTTAGTAGGGGTATCTGGTTTGCATTTCTATTTTTGTGGCCAAAATCATATCAAAAAAATCCGATCTTGTTGACTAGGTCAAATGCAACAAAAAATAAAATTTTGTGATGGGTATGCACTTATTTTTCACATGGTTCAATGAATGATATGAGTTGTCATTTGGATTATTTTCTGGTTATTATTGCTCATAATAATTTATTTTCAGATCTAACCCTAGGGTTTTCATAAGTTGAATATATGTTGCATATCTTGTTTGCTTGTTTTCTTGTCAGAGAGTTTGTGGCTTGCTTGCACGGAATTGCTTAACAAAGTTAAAAATTAGGTAAAATATACTAAGCGCATTGCGAGGGAATTCAAGTATTCTACTACATCTGAAAACATTTCAATTTGGACATAAAACGAACATCTCACGTGTCTATCTTGAGTGCCTTTACTACTTTCATAAATTAGACTTCAATTTTTGGGCTATAAAACGAACATAGATTTTCTTTTTGCATATCTGTTACACATAGTAAATATGCCCTATGAACACTATTTGTGGATGATCTTGAGAGATTGAGCTTCTTTCACTTTTTTATTCATGCGAAGATCCTCTTGAAAAAGGATCCCCTTGTAGGTAGGGAAGGTACTAAGAAAGTCTCACGTTCTACTAGATTCGTGTGTCTTCAACTTTTGATTGATACATTCTCTCTTCGAAGAGGTTGATAGATCATAGGAGGTTGATGTCAAAGATCTTTGTGAGATAATCTTGGTCTTAACATGTTGGATTAATCTATCTACTTTGTCTTGGTGAAGTGAAGAAGTTAGGGGATTATGCTCTACTTCCTTTTTGGATAGTTCTAGAAACCTGGATCCTTGAGTTTGATCTAGTCCCCCTGTGGTATCGTTTGTGAGTCACCTTTAGAGAGGGTTAATTGTAGTGGACATTCCCTTAATTGGGTCAACCACATGGACAGAACGTCAAGTGGTAATAGCCATTTTCACCGTGGTAGTAGCAACCGCTATATAAATGTCCTTGTGGAGGAAATCTTCATAGGTGTGGTCTCTTGTTGGGCTGTCAGATCTCCCTAGCAGCTCCTGATTGATTAATTTCTCAGACTATGTCAAAACCCTGATGCACCTAGATTGGAGTTCACCCTCTTGAGATCACAAAAGTTTTAGAGTCAGACCATTACTACAAACCCTAGTGAGGCCAAATATTTTTTATTTTTCTAGGAATATGTGCATTATTGAAATTTTTTTTGGAACATACACAATTAGCACTTCTAGGGATTAGCACAATAAGTCACTATTTCTTGTTCATGTGCAAGGTTTCTTTTTCCCTTGTTCATTATTTTCAGATGATTTCTTGCTTCCCTTGCTTGCTATTTTGCATGCTCGATATCTTCTTGGTTACTTGAGACAAACTTTTACATAGATCTTCAAAAAATGGACAGAAAAATTTGCAAACAAACTGGTACTAAAAAATGAAAAATTGCAAATTTGAAGCAAAAATCCTTTCTGCTGTCAAAAGTCATCCTAAAATTTCAAAACTCGTATCAAAGCCAAAGTCAAAGTTGTCAGAGATTGGTCAAATTTGTCAGAAATCCAATTTTACAACCTATTTCTAAAATTTTTCAAACAAATCATTATGTCAGGAATAGAGAAGAACCTATAATGAATACATTCCTTTTCCTAAAGTGGTCACTTGAGTCTGATTTAGCCTTTTGATTTATCAATTTGAGTCTTTTTCATCTTGTGTCAAAACCTTGTCAAAATTATCTTCAAAATTCAATCATTTTACTAAATAGCTAAGTGTTGTAAGCTCATGCCCGCTATTTGTTGGGCAGCTACCCACACTACTGTGGCATAGTATCCTTCATTTACATTTGATCTATTCTTTAATCACTTCAATCTTGACAAGGTTGCCTCATTTGATCTTCTAGAATCAATTCATTCTTCAGTTGTCTTCATCTTATTCTTTAGCTTCACCCAAGGTTAATGGTGGAAACCAAAGCTTCGTTACAAAAGAAATCTAGAGAGGTATCCCATACAATTCCTCTGAATACTCTCCAGGCCCCAACTCTTGAACAACTCTACAATTCTGGTCTTTACAAAGATGACGGTCTTGGCAATTTTTGATTGAAAACTGGTTACGTACCCCCTCCATCAACTCACGGAGGTAATCAACAAACCCCACCTCAATCTAATCCAGGGAGTCCTAAAAATCCTAACATGTCTCACGAAGGGACACATCATGGGTCTCAAGGACACCAATCTCAACATAGTATGGATCAAGAACCTACACCTTTTGAAATTGTTCGATATCAAAATGATGATGACTTCAAAAGAATGATGAAACATTTCTTGAAGGAAGATAGAGAAGCATACTTTCTAGAGTTAGCTCATCAAGGAGCTAAACTTCCTCCAAACTTTAATGTGGAAGATATCATTACACATGAGGAAGAAACTCCTATCATGACTATGATGAAATAGATGCATGCCATGCAAGTCAAACTTAACAAACTTGAGAAAGAAAAGGAACCTAAAGAGTTCTCCATGGAGGCTCTATGTCCTTTTCCATTTGATAAAGACTTTTACATGCTGCCATTCCCTAAAAGAGTGGAGATGCCTAAGTATGATAAGTATGATGGAAACTCTAACCCTCAAGATCATGTCAGAGAATTCTATACTCAATCTATAGATTTTATGCAGGAACCAACCTACTTAATGCATCTTTTCCTTCGAGCTCTGGGAGGAGCAGCCATTCATTGGTTCTCTAGAATGCCCCCTACTATCAAAACTTTTGAGGAGTTAATCAAACTATTCTATCAACAATACTCCTACAATATTCAACATCTGGTCACCATGATCAACATCTGCAATCTGAAACAATATCTAGGAGAACCATTCCTGACATTTCTCAAGAGGTGGAGGAAGAAATTTTCTCTATATGCTAGACCTATTCCAAAAACTAGGAAGATGGAAATCTTCATCAACAATCTTGTTCTAGAAATCAACTACCCTTTACAAATGTAAAATCATACATCTTTTGACAAGATGGTAGATAATGCGATCAAAATTGAGAAAGTACTTGTGCAAAAAGGATACATATCACTTCAAAAAGATAAGTATGAATCTGGATCTAGTTCTAAGGACAAGAACAAAAACTAGAACAAGAATAAAGGCATTGTCACAGATGACATTGTTGATAATATCCGTGCCCCATCTAAGGCACCTGCTTTCAATCTTACTGTTGGTACCCAAGCCATCAAAGCTTCTGAAGCCAAAGCCACAGAGTCCAACAAAAAGTCATATGATTATAGACCTTGGGATACAGATCCTAATCATAAATTCACTCCTCTCGGAGAATCCTTGGAATCTACCTTGAAAACTCTATTGGTAAACAAAATCAACTACTTGCCTGAGATGAAATTCTTTGATCCAGAACCTAAACTGAAATGGTGGAGAGAGAATGATTTCTGTGAATTCCATTGCAATAAAGGTCATAAGACTAATAACTGTATTCGCTTGAAGCACATTATACAAGACAAAATTGATAATGGTGACATCACGATTGACAATCATAAGAGCAATAACGATCATATAGAATTCACAAAACCATTTTCTAAACATGGTAAAGAAGATTCTTCTTCTCAACCTAAGATGGGTGCTCAAGTCAATTATGCGTACTCAGGAAATAATGTTGTTATCAATATGGTTGAACCATGCCTATCTGAGCATTGCAATGTCATCACAATTGTAAGAAGAGATAGAGATAATCAATCAGCTAATGCAGTTACTCAATCACAAGCTCAGGCACACCTACAATGACAAATACCAGATTCATCAAATGTCCCTAAGGTGCCTTTCAATCTTTCATCTATTTCTAAAAAGAAGGCTACATCTAAATCTTCAAATCCTAAAGACACGAGGTCTACTTCATATAGTATTGTCCAACAACTCCAGCACACAAATGCTAAAATCTCCATGTTTGAGTTGCTTCAGATATCTCTAGCTCATAGACCCATTCCAGACAAAGCTCTGCTCGGATCCAATGTTCCCGATGACCTTGATTTAGATAGATTCCAGACTATGGTTGGTTGTCTTACATCTCCACAGTACATTTCCTTTTTAGAGGAAGATGATAATTCCTTGATTCATCCGCATAACCAGCCTTTTCATATTGAAGTTTTGATCCAAAACTATCATGTCAAACATGTGTTGATTGATTGAGGTGTTGGCCTAAACATTTGTTCTTTCAGCTTGATTACACAATTGGGATTTTTAGAAATGTCCATTGATCTCGGGAAGAAGATAACTATCAAAGCATATGATGAACAAGAAAGATCTTCTAAGGGAACTATTTTCCTACCTATCAGAGTAGGTCCTATCATTAGAGATACTATATGTCAAGTTCTTGATCTACCTTTGGCTTACAATATCCTCCTAGGAAGACTCTGGATACATGACATGAAAGCCATTCCCTCTACATTCCATCAGTGTTTGAAATTTCCTTATGAAGGAGTTGAGGTGAAGATTCCAGCTCATCTATATAGAACTTGCAATACCTTGAAAGAGAGTGCAGATAAACATGTTCCCAATAATAGAGAATCTTCCACTAAGTAGCTAGACGTTGCTTCAACCTCCAAGATGGAAGACATTGCTAAAGAGGTTAAAATCAAAGAAAATGGTATGAGAGAATATACTATAGAGCCAGTCTTATCTTTGACATCTCTCCCTATCTCTCCTAAGTCTTATGGACAAACTCTAAAATAGTCCAAGCTCAAGTTTAAAGACCCTCTTGAAGCATATAAAGGAAATTTTGTTGTAGAACAAGTATCTAAACATGAGTTTGAAGAGGATGAAGCTGTGCTCGCATGGCTATACAAAGATGAACCTAAATATCAAGTTGTCCAAAAATGTGATGCTAAAATACTGAATATCCCGTCTAAGTCATATGGCCCAAGGGATAAATTGATTACAAAGATGGGATATAAAGGAAAATGACCTTTAGGACTATAGGGTAAAGGTCTTCTATCACCTCTTGATCATCATGGCTGAGAAAACAAGAATACAATAGGTCTAGGATACATGAAGAAGCCTTTCTATCTTAGCAAGAACTCCCCGCATGTTCTAGAACAAATTGAGCCTTCCGTAGCAAATCAACTAAAGGGAGAAATAACTGAACAATCTGATAGTGATGATTCAGACACCACTGATGAACTCATTCCTTATGAGCCTTTTCCTAAAGAAATAAAAGACCTCATTAAAGCTGAAAATGCTCCAATAAAAAGAATTAATGTAGTAGAAATACAAGAACCTACTATAGAGCAAGAGATAGTTGCAACACAAGAACCAGCTAATCTTGAAGGCAATCAAAAAAGAGGAAGGTGGTAGTTATTTTGAGATAGATTCCCATGAGTATGAATTCAAATTAGAATCTGAGGGAAATCCTTCTTGGGGTATTCATCCTGACTTTACTCATGTTCTCAGATTTCCTAGAGGTCTAGATGAAGAAACAAAAGATGAATCAAATGACTATGAATGGGGAGTCATTCCAGAACCAGATAAACTTGTTACAGAAAAGCATGTTGATGTTATTCACCAATATGCACCTTAACCTAACATAAGTCTAGAGTGAAATGATGAACTTATCTAGTCTGATCCACCGATGGTTGAAGTAGATTTCCACAATGACATTGAGCCTGTTCATGAATTGAATGTCTTAAGTTGTAATATCACCTTTGAACTTGAGCATCGGGTTAGGACCAATGATGACATATCTATATTCATAAACACTCTTTCCCAATCTTTCACCACTTTGACTATCCAATGCCCTGACCTTCTGGACATAATGTCCACCAAGTTGAACTAAGGTATTTATACCTTTCCCAATGACTATGCCCTTGCTTATTACCTAAATGTAGTCGAGCCTATGAGGACTTCCATTAGTGAACCAAGTGTTAGCATGATGGAGTCAGACATCAAGTATCTTAGTTAGAAAAATAAGAATAAGAATAAAAAGAAAAGGAGTTCTGAGGGTGAAAACCACTTTGTGGTATTCTTAGAACCTACAAAAGTAAAAATAAAGGTTGTATCTAAAGGTAAAAACCTCTCCGAGGTGCCTAAGGATGAGATATTTGATGTCCTTCTGAGTCATTTATATAAGGACAGATCTCTAGTTCTAATTGAGCCCACTCAATCTATCAATTTGGGAACAACAGAAGAACCATAATTGATCCATGTAGCACAATCTTTATCAAAGGAAGAAAAGAAAAAATTTGCAACATTCCTAACAGAGAAGGAGATCAAATTTGTATGGAAATATTTAGATATGCCAGGGTTGGACCCTGATCTTATAATGGACCATTTATCTATAGCTCCAAACGTTAAACCTGTTAAGCAAAAATTGAGAAAGATGCATCCACATGTTGCACTCTTGGTAAAAGCTAAATTAGAGAAGCTCCTAAAAGCTGGATTTATCTAAGTTATTGATTATACGGAATGGATCTCTAATATTGTACCTATTTCTAAACTAGACAAATCAATAAGAGTGTGCACCGATTTCAGAGATGTAAACAAAGCATGCCCTAAGGATGATTTTCCATTAACTAACATTGATATGATAGTAGACATGACTGCGGGCTTTGAGATGTATTATTTAATGGATGGTTTTTCTGGATATAATCAAATAAAAATTGCTCCAGAGGATCAAGAGAAACTACTTTTACATGTGCATGGGGTACCTTCTGCTAGAATGTCATGCCATTTGGGCTTAAGAATGTCAGTGCTACATATCAGAGAGCTATGACTTCTATTTTTCATAGCATGATGCATAGGACTATGGAGGATTATGTTGATGATACTTTAGAAAAATCTATGATTAGAGCTAAACATCTAAATGACTTGAGCAAGATACTAGAAAGAATGGAGAAGTTTAGTCTCAGACTAAATCCTAAGAAGTGTGCTTTTGGTGTCACTTCTGGAAAGCTCCTAGGATACATAGTTTCAAAGAAGGGCATTGAAGTTGATCCAGCTAAAGTAAAGGCTATAATGGAGATGCAACCTCCCAAGAACATCAGTCAAATGAGAACATTGCAAGGTAGAGTTCAATCTATCAGATGCTTCATATCTCAGCTAGCAGACATATCACAACCTTTTACAAAGACATTACATAAAGGTGTGACCTTTGCATGGAGCGAGGAATATGAAAAGAACTTTAATCATATCAAGAAATATCTATCAAATCCTCCTATCTTGATGCCTCCCATTCAAGGGGAGCCTTTGATCTTATATGTCTCCGCTATAGATACATCACTAGGGGAATTGATTGCATAGCATGATGAGAACAAGAAGGAAAGAGCTATATACTATATTAGTAGAACATTGGTGACATACGAAAATAACTATTCAATGATTGAGAAATCTTGTCTACTTGTGGTCTTTGCATCATAGAAACTGAGACATTATATGTTGGATCATACTACACATTTAGTATCTAAGATTGATCCACTAAAGTACCTACTAAGAGAAGCTGCCCTCATGGGTAGATTAGCTAAATGGGTCATGCTCTTAAGTGAATTTGACATTGAATATGTTGAAAGAAAAGCTATTAAAGGCCAAGTTATTGCTGGTCAATTATCAGATGCACGTTTATTTGATGATACACCAATGTAAATGGAATTCCCAGATTCCTCTATCACGAATCTTTCTTCTAGAGAATAGCAATTATTCTTTGACGGCTCCTATACATAGAATGGATCTGGAGCAGGCATATTGTTCATAATTCCTCAAGGATACTCAATCCCAAAATCATTTAGAATAAAGTTTCCTTGCACAAACAATATTACTGAATATGAAGCCCTTCTTAATGGCATGAAAATGGCAATTGAGTGGCGAGTAATAGAATTACACATTCATGGAGACTCACAACTTGTAATCCATCAAGTCAGTGATGTGTACCAAACTAAAGATGAAAAGCTCATTCCATACAAGAGAATGGTAGATGATCTAAAGAAGTATTTCATATCTATCACATTTGAGAAAATACCTAGAACAGAGAATAAGGATGCCGATGCAATGGCAACATTATCTACTTTATTATAGCAACCTGAACATGAGCTATGCTACGAGTTCCTGGTGGAAGCACTACCTTACCCTGCATATGACTCCCCTAAAACCCACATGATTTGCACTATTTTAGGTCATGATTCATCTAGATATAAAAACCTATTCTCCTATCTCAAAGACCAAGTCATTCCCGATACCTTCAACCGCCATGAAAAGAGATACCTTATTCGTAATGCCTCCCGATATGTCATCATTAGTCATGATATGTACAAATGAGGTATAGATGGTATGCTACTTAGATGTTTAGAATGGGAAGAGTCTCAACGTGTGTTACAGGAAGTCCATGATGGTATTTGTGGGTCACACTCTAACGGTTTAACACTAGCTCGAAAACTTATTAGGGCTGGGTACTATTGGCCTGAAATGGAGAAAGAGTCTATCAAGTTTGCTAAGAACTATCAAAAGTACTAAGTGCATGGAAACTTAATTCATGCTCCAGGGAGAGATCTAATTCCCTTCACTACTCAATGACATTTTCATCAATGGGCATTTGATCTTATAGGATCCATACATCCTCATTCTTCTAATGGACATACCCATATAATCACAGCTACAAATTATTTTACAAAATGGGTAGAAGCAGTCCTTTTGACACAAGCAACTAGAAAAAAAATATCTATGTTCATCTTGAACTACATCATATGCCGATATGGTATTCCACATTCCATAGTCATAGATAATGGTAGACAATTTAAGAAAAAAGACTTGGATGATTTATGTGCCAAATTCAAGATTACACAACATTGGTCATCTATCTATTATCCTCAAGGGAATGGACAAGAAGAGACTTCTAACAAGAATCTATTAAAAATATTGCACCGTACAGTTAATAAAATAGGAAGAGACTAGCATCTCATGATCAATCCAATTCTCTAGGCCTACAGAACAAGTATCAGAACACCTACTGGGGCTACACCTTTCACTTTAGTTTATGGGTCTGAAGAAGTACTGCCTATTGAGGTTGAAATCCCGTCACTAAGAATTAGAATGCATGGTCTAGTAACTGATGATGACTACATAGTATCTAGGTTGCAAGAACTTGAACTACTAGATGAGCATAGACAAGTAGCATATGATCATCTCAGAGTATATCAGAAGAGAATGTCTAGAGGTTATAACAAGAAAGTCAGACACAAAGAATTTTAGGTTGGTGATCTAGTCTTGAGAGAGAATCCTAAAAATCAATCACATAGAGAACGCAAGGGGAAGTTTGAACCCAACTGGCTGGGTCCCTTTTTTATCACTGCTACTTTTGGCTTTGGTGCCTATCAACTCTCAATGACTGAAGGAGAACAGCTTTGAGAACTAATCAACATTCTCCATCTGAACAAATTCTATGCCTAAGGCATTTAGTGTATGGTAAATTGTCCTGAAAAAATCTTTAAAATTTGAAAAAGTCCTAAAAAAATAAACATCTTGGTGAAAACCTACCAATGGGCACCTTGATGATTCACAAAAAAAATTAAAAAAATATCAAAAGTTAAAAAAAATTGAAAAATACAAAAAAATGAGAAAAAGAAAAAGTGCCTTGGTAGCAAAAATCGAATCTCTACCAAGATGGTGAAAACCTAGCAAATGGGCACCACTTGTTTCAAAATGCTCCATCTATTAGCGTAATCTTGGTCTTTCCCAGCTTTCAGTCTTTCTTTAGTTTGTACATATCTCTTGGTTTGTTCCCGCATTCCTATTTTCAATAAGTTAGTCTGTACACAACTAAAGCATATGTATCCTATCAATGTTCAAACTTGGGGTCAATCAAAGTCATATCCCATGGCCTCCAATGTATCTTAGATGTATCATATCCAGTCAAGGTCCTTTGAATCTTTATCTGAGTCAGTCAGTCAATCTCCTCTCCAAAAAAGATTTTGTATCTACAACAACGTAATCAAACATCAACACAAACTGAAAACAATATATGCTTTTTACATGCTTTTATTTCCTTGTATGCTTACTGATTCACATTGAGATTTTTGCATATTTTGTTCCCATGAGCTCTTCAATGATGTCCTTTATAGGATTTAGAGAGTGATGACTGGGGGCATAATCTTTTCTTTATTTTCTTCTTGTATGTGAAAATCTAACAAGTTTGGAAATTTTGGATTGAAATGGTGTCCATCTGTAAGAGCCTCTATCTTAAATTGGAAGGCCATGAGTGCCTTGACCATTGATACCTAGAAAATTCAAGGAAGTTTGATCTAACTATTATCTTTTTGAGTGAGTTCTTTCTCCTATTGTGAAATGCAATCTTACCTAAGGATGTGAATGATAAAGGGTCACTACGGGTAATTCACATTGGATTTAGAATGATCTCTTGACTGTTTGATGTGTTTGTACACAAGGCATATTCTAGTCATCACAACATCTATATTTTGATGCTTATACAAATTGCTATATCAAAATGGACATGATATTTAGGTCATCTTGGCATTTATGCCTTGGTGCTTATATCTAATCCGACATTCCAAAAATAAAATCAATATTCATATGTCCATGGCTGCCTAACCAATGGGTGTTGTATTGATTCCTGTGCATACAAATCGATATTCATATGTCTATGGTTTCATAACTAGTGGGCATTGTATTGATTTATCTAGTTACCTAAAAATTTCAATGATGATAACAAATCGACACATGATCAGTGACTAGGTCCTAGGTCCTAGGTTTGCATTTTATTTTGCACTTTGCATGATTGCATGATCTCACAAATTATTGAATTAAACTTAAATGCTCAAATGATTCTTCAAAAATGCTAAAAACATATCATAAGAGTTGAATCTCACATGAAGGTTCCTCCAATGAAACAACAAGTAGAATCCTTTTTCAAGATCAAAATCAAAATCTGAGATCGTTTATATTATTCACTACTTGCATAATCAACCTTCAATCATCAAAGAAATCCAGAATTCAACTTAACTGATTATCTTACATCAAACTATCAAAATTTCAACTTGGTTAACCATGGTCAACTCATGGTCAAACCTAGTCAAAATTGGTCTTCTGGACCTCCAAACGATGCAGAACACATTCTCCAATGTGTATAACCACTTCTCAAATCAATTAACATCCTTGTAAACTATAAACATTGACTTTTCTTGTCAGATTTCAATTTTAATCCCGAAGGGGGCATGGTATTGCACATCATTCAAGTCTGTAAATCTAAATTTGTAATCAATCTTTCCTCAGTAATCAAGACAACAACCACATCTAGTTTCTGATTCATCTAAAGTCCTCATCACTTGGGGAAAATCTATCATCTCTTGGGGCATATCAGATTCATCTAGTATCCAAATCTATCTTGTAGATTGTATCATCTTTTTGTAACTTTCGGTTCATTAGTGTTATTTCCTTGGTTCTTCGTAACTGATGGGTTCAGGATGTGATACCAATATGATTCATACAAGGACATTGAGGTCTGGAATCGGTCACTCACTTCTTCGCAATCATAAGGTTCAGAATTTGGCATTTTAGCACTTTTTCATAATCGCCAGTTCATTGTTGATATAGCTAGCATCATCTCGATTGCTGGCCATTCTAGGCTTGGGTTGATATCTTTCAATCTTTAATCTTTCAAATTAGTTTCATACATATATCCAAACACGGACTATTCTTTGAACCACTGCACTTTGCACAGTGATTCAAAGCGGGGCAAAATGTAATACCCCAAAAATGGGCTATAGGTTCATTAACCTCCTACATCTTCAATTCGAACGAAATCGACATCAAAGTCCTAACCTAAGGCACATCTGCACATTATCAAAATCCTAATTGATTTTATCATAAATTCAGCATCGGGGAATATTCCTAGCAATATTCCTATTTATTCTAATTATCTTTAATTTAATTATTATTTGGCGATGAATCCTATTTATCCTAAAGTTTGATTAATTAAATATTCTGAATGTTTAATTAATTAGATTAATACTGCCACTTAATTATTTAATTAGATTTAATTCTATTTATTCCTAATTATATTATTTAATTTTGACAATAAATCAAATCTCCTATGAATAATTGATTAAATATTTACTTAATTGATTAAATCCAAGTTGTCAATATTTAATAATATAGTTTTGAATAAAAGTTTGATTAAAATAATTGATTAACCCACAAATCAGTTATTTTTAAATTTAAAATCACTTAAGTTGAAGATAAATCACTTTATTTATTTATTTAATTCATAATTAATTGTGCACATTCAAAGAGTAGTTAAACTTTAAATCATAAAATCAATTCAAGTTGTTATCTTTTCGAAACTCAACATCTATTTTGAGTTCAAAGTTGATCTAAACTTCTTATTTGAGTTAAAAAGTTGTTCTTGCATGATTTTGCATGATTTTATGAGTTATCTATTTCTAATTTCTTGTTAACTCAAAAATCAACCTAAGTTTATCAAGAGTGATTTATGACTTTTTCCATGCACCCTCAAGCCCTGGATTTCAATAAAATCAAAGCTTGGCTCTTTACAAATCATCCAAAGAATTTGCATACTTACTCTTGCAAATTGACATCAGAGGAATCATCAAGCTTCTTGCGAATCAGCATTTTGTGAGATCAATCTTGTTTTCAATTCATTCTAGTTTCATATTTCATATCATTGTTAGCTTAATTTGCATATCATTTCAATCCATTTAGATTAATTTATTGTCATTTTTTCTCATCTTATTGCATCAAAAATAAAAAATAAATAGATTAATTTGCATTCATATTTATTGCTTTCTTCATTTAAATCCTTCATTTAGGTGTTGCATTATCATTGATCTCAGTCTAATCTAAGAATACCATACTCCCACCTAGTAGAAGGCAGTAAATCACTTGGTTAGCTATATTGTTCTTATTTGCATATTTTGATTTTTGCTAACCTCTAATGTTTTACTGAAGTGTTGTGTTCAAAGCTAGGTACAAAATTCACAGACACATTGATAACCCAAAATTTGAAGCACTCTAGTTTGGGTCTCGATGGAGGTGTTGAAAAAGAAAAGTCTTCTTTTTTGATAGTTTATACATTGTCCCGAGGCTAAGGCTTAGTTATCCAAAAGATACTTCCACTATCTAGCTTCAATCACCGATGAGTACCCAAAGAGGAAAGTATCATCCACAAATTACTCTAGAATATCTTGCTACAGATTGGAAGCAGGTTTGATTCCTTTTATTCTTCTCATGGAAGATAGCATAGTCAAATTCCTGCTGAGGACCTTAGCCACCATGATAAATAAATAGGGGGAGAGAGGGTCATCTTGTTGAAGATATTTTTTAGGTTGAAAGAAGCTACTTGAGGAGCCATTGACCAAAACAAAGAAGCTAACAGTTTGCATACATTCTTGAATAATGGGGATAACTTTCTCATTAAAGCTCATTCTATAAAGGATTTTATGGAGGAAGGACCAATTAACTTTATCATAAGCCTTAGAGATATCAAGTTTGAAATCCATACCCAGTGCTTTACTCCTTTCCATGGAGTGGATGATTTCATGAGTAGATATGGCTTCATCCAGGATCTGCCTTCCTAGAACAAAGCCTTTCTGAGTAGGACTGATCAATTTGTCCTAGAGGGGCTTCATTCTATTGACCAAGATCTTAGTGAGGATTTTATAAAAAGTGTTACATAGGCTGATAGGTCTAAAGTCCAACATAGAGGTCAGGTTGCCATTCTTAGGGACTAAGAAAATATAGGTCTTGTTATGGTGCTTTAGCAACAACCCCATTCTAAAGAAGTCTCTGGCAGCACGGGAGACATCTAATCCAATAATATCCCTGTATTCTTGAAAAAATGTCGGGGGGAAACCATCACGGCCCAGAGCTTTATAGGCACCCATAGAAAAGATCACATCTTTGACTTCCTCATCAGAAACACGTCCAGTGAGGTGATCATTATCACTATGAGTAACAAGACATTGGATGTGTTGAAGGAACTGATTTTGCACAATAACAAGGCAAAAATGACCATCATTAGAATACAATCCTTTAAAGTAGTTGGCTGCAACCTGATTAATTTTGTTCTTTTCAGTAACTTCATTTCCTCTTTCATCCCTAATTGCATTGATGGTGTTTCTTCTTTTTTGATTACTAGCAAATCTATGAAAGAAGGCAGTATTTCTATCATCTTCAGAAAGCCACTAGATCCTGGAGCGCTACTTCTAGTAGATTTCTTCTCTTCTCAGAGCTTCCTGCCACTTGTGTTTGGCATTTTCTTCTTCCATCTGCAACTGGGGGTGGATATTTCCAGTGGCTAGCTAGGCTTGGAGGGATTCCAAGGTCCCCATGAGCTCCTTCTTCTCCTTAAAGAAGTCCCCAAAATGATGTTTAATCCAACCTTTAACTTATTTTTTGATGATTTCTAGTGTCTGGGCAATCCTAAACATGGAAGTGCCTTTGATAGGAGTGGCCCAACAAGATTTTACTTGGTCCCTAAAGGAGAGGTGGGAGCACCACATAATCTCAAATTTGAAAGGAGCCAGACCAATCCTAGGGGAATCACACCAACACAGGAGGAGGGGGTTATGATCAAAGGTGGTTTTGGGGAGGGAGGACAGGGTGGAGATCAAGCATAAGTGCCAACATGAGGTAGCCAGGACCTGATCTAGCCACACTTGTATAAGATGGGATCCCTTCTAGTTGTTGGATGAAGTGAAGGAATTTCCTTTAAGATCAATGTCCAAAAGATGAGAGTAAGAGATAAACTCCACAAGGTCCCCCATACTATCAAAATAGTCTATTAAGCATCTATGTTTTTCTGAGGCATAGAGGGGGGTATTGAAGTTTCCAATCACCATATAATTAGAACAAGTATCCTGATCCAAAAAATAGGTAATATACTTCCAAAGGGATAACTTGCCATTCTGGGTAGTGGGGGCATATATATTGAATAAGTGCCAGACTAGGTATGTTTTCCTAGAGGTAATAGAAAGAAAGTTGGGGGAGAAGGCTAGCGGCTCACCAACAATAGTGTTAGGATTCCAGAGAGTGGCTATACCTCTGAAAGTACCCGAGGCTTTAGAGTAGGAAAACTCAACACCCAGCCAGAGATTGCTAGCCAAGGATGCAAAATTGTTGAAAGACATCTTAACTTCTTGGATGAGTAGAATATCCAGCTTATGAGAAAAAATGTATTGTTTACTAACACATTACTTGAGGGGGCTATTAAGAGGACTAGTATACCAAGAAAGACAAATCATTTCTTATTTTTAAAACTTGTTTCTAAGGTTTATTTCCTACCTACCGCAACATGCCTTGTAGTCCCTCTTGATCTCTTGGCATGTTCTGATGGCCTCCCTCTAGGAAATTCCATTCCCACATCCACCTTTTTAGGCTTAGTTTTCTTTTTCTATGTCTTCCATTCACCACCATCATTTTCCTTGTAGTGGTCATCACCCAGGAAGCTGGGTGAGGGAGGGTAGTTCCTTTCCACTTGTCTCTAGAGTAATCACTGGGGGGTTCTCCAATGACATAAACATTGGAGGGGGTTTAGGACCCTTAGGTTTAGGGGTTACCCCATCATTCTCTAGAGGGGGGACAATATCACCCTCTTCCACCTCTGGGTTTCGTAGTTCTAGTTTTTACAAGACTTCATCCACTGGGGGGGCTGGTCTTCTCCTTCTCTTCACCTACTAACATGTGTGCTCCTCAGAGGTGCCCTTATCCTTGTTCTTATTTTTTACTTCGTGCATCAAGGATTTGCATGCTTTATTGGTGTGTCTCCTAGAGTCATATTTATGGTAGATTAGGGTAGAAAAAGTTTGGTATAAAAAGTTGGAGTCACATTTCTAGCAAAAGAGGGTGGCAAAAGTTGGGGAGGGTTTTATTTAGGGTAACTTTAATGCAAAACCTTGCAAACACAAGCCTAGACTTAGAGTGGGTTACTTGATTCACCTTAATAAAAGTGCCAAAGGAGTCACCAATCTACCTGAACACCTATTCATCCCAATATTAAAGTGGAAGTCTAGGGAGGCACACCCACATAGGAGTCATCATACTCAGCTCTGTTACTAGATTAAAACTAGGTTTCCAGTTTGCCAAGGTGAGGAAGTGCTTACCATAGAACCATGAGCCTGACAGAATAGAGGCTAGATCCTCTAGAGTGTTGAACTTGAAGAGGAAGACTCCTTTAGGCATATAAGCAATTAAGATAGAACCCTTAATCTTCTATTGGGTAGCCACCCACTTTTTGACCATTTTGATGGTAGGTCAGAAGTTGAAGAAATGACCTACCAGCGCTAACTAGAAATCAACCATGGTCATGTTTACCACCAAATTAGGGAGTGAGAGTTCAATGCCTTCCTCAGTCTGAATGAAGTCCACTAGGAGTGATTCTAGGGTATTATGGACCTCACTCATGAGAGCTCCTTTCCAGCTTGTCTTTGGCAGGGATGAAAGGGCATCGACAGAAGAGGACACCCTTTTAAAATCTTTCATTGACTCTTTCATGGCCTGTCCCATGCTAGAGGAAATAGTATTGGGACCAACATGGGTTCCAGTATGGGCACCTGTAAGGGGGGAATATTTCCCCTAGGGGAGGTGGGCATGGGAGTAGGTAGTTTGAATTCAAAGGCAGAGTAGGAAGTTGTAGAGTGGCATTATGCCTTATTTAGGAGAGCAGGCTTATGCCTTATGTTGCAATCATGTTGTCATTGTATTATATGCTATCTTAAAACTCATTAGAACATTATTTTGATATTTTAAGTAATAGTGTTCTTGTTTAAAACAATAAACTAAAATGGAGATTGATAACTTAGTTATGTAAATGTTAGTCAAGTTTATCTTTGATCATAGGGTAATTCTTTAGAGATTGGTGTTTTAATATTCAATCAATAAATAGATCTAATTCTATTACCTTTAGTAAAAGATGAGACAAACAAGCAATAAGCAATGTGTAGAGACATAAAAAGAAAACAAATGAAGAAGCTACTAAGAGAAAACAAAAAAAAAAGAGTCTAAGTATTAGGCACAAGAAGCTCAAATAGAGACCTACAGGTCTTTGGAAAATGTATGGGAAGAAATTCCCATACATTTTCCTTACCAGAGTCATTATTATAATAATAATAAAATAACCTATGCTTTAAACAAATATATGGCCTCACCTTTCAATCAGATGTGGTACCCACCTGGGTTGCCACCCCAAAAGGGTCCAGTCAAAGAAATGAAATTGTTTACATAAAAATAAAATAAAAATTAAATTAAAACAAAATTTATCTATTAAAAAAAACCCCTTACCCTTTTCGCATGAGACCCTTTTTAAAAGGGAGTTTTTAAAAAAATAAATTTAAAATGAGTGCTGGGGGGCGGACATGGCCCCACTCCCTGTAACCTGTGCCCTTGGGATGTGCTACCCATGGCAGTCGGCTCCTACACTTGGCAGGGTAGCACACTACCTTGGTAGCACGGAACACTACCTTGGTAGCGCGGAACACTACCAAGGGTTGGGTATCACGGTATCAAGCGTGGGCCAACCAGTTCCTTAGGGACTTTAAAAAATAAAAGTTGTTTTATTGTTTTTCTTTTAAAGTTTTTTTTTATTATTTATTTTAATTTTTAATTTATTTAAAATGTAATTATTGTATGATAATTTGTTTTTGATAGAAAAAAATAGTAAGAGGGTGTTGGCCCATGGTACATAGAGACTAGAAGCACATTAACAACATATTAATAGTACTAGTCCTATAGCAATTCAAAAAAAGTAAGAGTATCTAGTTTGTCTCTATCAAAAAAAAAAATGGTTCTTTTAAAAAATAACAAACTAGAGTATCTTAAGAAGATAATAAAAAGCACAATAATAGTACCATGCCACACAGGGCTAGTCCAGAACCTAGATAAAGTAACCTTAACACAGAAAAGCAAAAAATAGAAACCAGGGCCACCATGCTCGAACCAAAGCAAAAACCTCATGGAAGCAGTGATAGCTACTGTCTCCTACCCAAACATTTGGACATCAGGGTTGCGGCCCACTCCTCCTGCAGGAACAGGAAAAGGTCTTTGTTGTCTTCATTAGCCTCCAGCTTGCCTCTAGCCAACTTCTCCTGCATAGTGCACAAAGTCACCACCGAAGCGTGCATGACTTTGAGGGTGAACTTGTTTGAATAAAAAATGTGAGCTTTGATGTCCAGCATGTCCTTCTTGAGGCCCAGGATCTTGTTGTCAATCTCTGAAAACTTTGGCTTAAGGGATCCCTTAAATCTTTTATTCCTATCCAAAGCCATAGAATTGTGCTCAGCAGGGGTGGACTTGGTCTAGTGGTCATGGGGGGAGGGAGGGGGTGGGTTATAGCTATAGGGAATATCCTCCATATTAGGATGGAGGTTCAAGGGGGGATTGGTGCCAGTCCTATGCGAGCTCGGGTGATCATTGGAGGAGCCCTCAATCAACTCATTAGAAGTAGAAGTGCCATCTTTCGAAAGGGATATCTATTCTAAAACCATTTCCCTGATACTTGTTTTTCATTTCTCCTTGGCAATTATGTTAGAACGGTGGACGGAGCCTCCCAAATCCACCTCCAACTTGACTAGGCTTTCCAAATTCCTCCATTTTTTGGGCTTCCTTTCGATTTCAGGGGTGCTATCAGTCTCCTTCATCTCCTTGGCTTCCAAGGTCTCTGAGACATGGGATTCCTCTAACTCCTCCGCATTTGTAAAAGGGTTTTTCACACATCTCTTGTGACCCTTCCATCTCACACATAATTTGTTAATGTTAATTTAAAATTTAATTATTATTATTTTTGGTTAATTAAATTAAATCATAATTAAATAGGTTGTTTTATACTTGAGGTATATTATTTAGTTTTAATATGATTATTATTATTTCATCTTGCAAATTAAGCAATCTATATAGAGATAGTTGATATTAGAGAGTTATTTATTGACCACGTGAGATAAATTTTAAATGGAAGATTTAGTGTTGTGCAATGTATACATAGCTAATAAATAATACAATTATGCATGAAACAACTATGGGGGTGGCATAATAGGAAAGCTAAACCTTGTTAGTTAAATGGTTAAGATTGATATCTAATATTAGATTATCTTTATAACCTTGGTAGTGTATTTGCATGTATTGATGTGTCATTAAAAATTTTAAACTTGAAATGGATTCATGAAGGGATATGCAAACTAATCTTGTAAGATAAATTATGGATATGGAATTTAATAAGGGAATTGTATGTTGTAGGGTCTAGCTCATATGAATTCAAATTCTATGCCTATGGTTATGAATTTAATCCATTAGTACAACACTGACATATTAATACTTCTAAGCACCCATCTAGGGTTTAATGAAAAAGTGAATACGCTACTAACAAAACCCACAAAAGTATCATCTCCTCCTCAAACCAAATCTCTTCACGTAGGAGACAATTTCACATCATACTCCCTTCGTGTCATACCTCACTAGCTCAATAGGGATCTAGGGATTTATACTTTAGATAACTAAACCCTAGGTTATGGTTGGCTTTACTATAGTCATCTTATCCTTTGAACCGATGAACATTACCATCAAACAACTAGTTCAAAAAAAAAAATTGTGCATTTTTGCATGATTATTTTTGGGCATGACAACCATAGACAAAATTCTAACCCAGCCATAAAACTAACCTTAACATTAAACATTAACACCAAATCCTAAATGTAACTATAAACGTAGCCATAAGCCTAAACCCTAACTCTAACCATAATCATACTCATTAAATGCTAAACCCTAATCATAAATGCTAAAATATAATTGTAAATGGTAACCATAATCCTAACTATGATTCTAATCTTAAATCCTAATCTTCACCCTAACACTAACCCAAACCATAAAACTAAACCAAATCCTAATCATAATTCTAATCTTAACCTTAATCCTAATCTTGACCCTAACACTAACCCAAACCATAGCCCTAGGTCTACTCTTGACCCTAATACTAACCCAAACCATAGTCATAGGTTTAACAATAACCCTATTTACATTGATGAACCTAATTATTACCATAAAACTAACCGTTACCACAACCCTACCACTAACCTTAACTGTAATATTAGAAAGAACCATAATAGTAACCTTTACACCATCTATTTAAAAATTTAAAAATCATAACATGTCTTCCATGTTGCACCATGACTGCTACTAGCTTATATATATATATATATATATATATATATATATATATATATATATATAGATATAGATATAGATATAGATATAGATATAGATATAGATATAGATATAGATATAGATATAGATATAGATATAGATATAGATATAGATATAGATATAGATATAGATATAGATATAGATATAGATATAGATATAGATCTATATCTATATCTATATCTATATCTATATCTATATCTATATCTATATCTATATCTATATCTATATCTATATCTATATCTATATCTATATCTATATCTATATCTATATCTATATCTATATCTATATCTATATCTATATATATATATATATATATATATATATATATATATATATATATATATATATATATGCCAAGAGTAATCCTTCTCGAGGTGCCTATTTTCATCAACCCTAACCTATACAAACCTTGCAAATTGATGAAAATAGGCACCCCGAGAAGGATTACTGTTGACATATTATATATATATATATATATATATATATATATATATATATATATATATATATATATATATATATATATATATATATATATATATATATATATATATATATATATATAAGATAGTTATAAATAAATGTTAATAAATATAGCATCGAAAAATTGAAGTACTTCCATTTCAGAATATTTTAGCCCTCTGAATAAGTGGTCTGGGGTCATGGCGAATGCCTTGAATAGGTTTCTGACTTGTTTCTAGCTTTTTCCCCTATTCTGCCCTATTTTCCACTTCTTTTTTGCATAATTCTGGCATCCTGACCTGAAACAATGAGATTCTTGACCTCAGTGTCAAGGTCAACCTCAATCTTGACCTAGTTCAATGTCATCCTCGACCTTGACTCAAGGTCCAAAATTTAAGATCCCAAAGTTTTCAGATGTTAGGTTTCAGAAAGATTTATTTCTCACTTCTGGGTTGGCTGTTTCGGGCTTCAAAATGGTAAGCTCCTAAATAATATTTAATTTACATCCATTTATAGGGGTTAAGGTTTAAATTGGAATTTAATTCTCCTTTGTCGGCCTCTCTAGAAGTTTGTACCCTAGACTAGTATAAAAGGAAGCCTTCCTCTCTCATTTCTATCCATCTTTTGAATCATCTCTTTTTGGCAATCAAGTAAGCATTCTCAATCAAGGAAGTATTCAAGAAATCATCTGCATTCAAGTATTCAACTTCTCCATTGAAGATCAAGGATTCAAGCCTTTGGAGGGATTTGGTTCAAGCATTCAAGATTCATCATTCAAACCCTAGATCTATCCATCATGGTGGTGTGATCTTCCTTCAAGATCTATTCATTCTCCCTTCAAGGTGGATTCCAAGCATACAATCATGGAGGTTTTGATTTACATTTGTTAGTGTTGAGTCCAAGTTTTCATATCAACATACTTATTTACATTTTGAATATAGGGTATGTGCAAGATCATGAGGGGCCAAAAAGTGGCGATGTCAGTTCAAAACTTTGACAATGTAGCTGACGACTTTTTTTTCACCTGAATTTGATAAAATGAAAAGTGTATCTTAAGGAGATTATCAGATTTCTATTGATATAATTGCTATCAAATTTTGAATTTGGTAAGTAATTATTAGTTATTTTCTAATTGAGCTACCTCTAAAGTGCTGATTTATATACTAATTGAAAAACAGCTATAACTTTCAA